>JAQPPZ010003784.1:10760000-10907500 GCA_028583015.1 Wollemia nobilis | reverse complement strand
ACCAACAAAATATAAATATTGCAAGAATATGAAGAGATATTTGGGATAGCCCAAGCATTCTTAAAGTCAATGTTTGTTTGGCTACTAGGTCATCGAAGAATTTTATCCTAGGATAACCTTATGAAAAGGGGTTTTCATGGCCCCTCACAATGTGTTCTTTGTAAAAAGGAGGAGATTATAACCCATATTTTAGAAAATTGATCAATAGTTTAGAAACTATGGCAATAGATTCTTAATATGTTTGGTAAATGCATGGGGATGAATGCTAGAATTGAAGAATGATTAAAGCAATGGAAAATCACTTTTAAAAGTGAGGCTTTATAGACAATCTGGGATAATATCAAAAGCTACAATAGTTTGGACTATATGGATATAAAGGAATAGAAGAGTATTTAAAGGAAAGGAAAGCAATTTAGAGGTAATGAAAAGAAAGATTTATCTAGCCATAGAGGAGTCTAATCCAACCTTATCAACTTACCCAGTTCCTAATTTGGAAGTAGAGATATTTGATAGATGGATTCAAGTCATCAATTATAATTATGATGTCATGTCACATCTCAATTTTTACCCCTTTCTTGAGTTTGCAACATATGGCTTAAGGCTTGATATCTTAGGGGTGATTATGAAATAGAAAATGTTATCATGCTTTGATAACTAAGGTTTGTTTGATGCTAAACATGAGATGTTAATGGTATTTAAAGCATTTATTTAAGGTGTTTCCATGTATCCTTAGTTAGTTGGAAATTAGTTGTTAAGATTTATTTATTTAGTTAACTATGGTCTTTAATTAGTGTTAAGCTTGATTAAAGGACAACATTAAAGAGACATTTAATATAGTGCTATTTTATCCCTAGATTAGTTGCAAGCTAATTATAATTAACTTAGCTAAATATTAGTTGCTTAATGGTGAAGCAAAGATTATTTGAAGGGCTACTAGGTATTTGAGTGTGATTGGACCATCTTGGGCACAAAGTCAAAGATAATTTAATAGCAAATCTACTATTTAGACAACATTTATTGTGGGCATCTCTCGAGCAATTTTTAATAATAAAATAATGGTTACGGGAGGGGGTGAGTTCCATTATAAATAGAAGCATTCGGTAAGGCAAAGGGATAGGCAAAATTTTTAGAGTTGAGATCAGAGACTATGCTCTCCAACTAAGTTGGATCAAAAATAGAAAATCTCACCATCTCTAGCAAGTTGGCATAGGTAGTCTCAATAAACCTAGGGAGTATGCCCTCTGGCTTTGCTTGGATCAGATACTAGATGGTCCTTGAGACTTACCATAGATTCTTTCACCTCATTGCTTTGCTGAGAAAATTTTTTGTAGAGTAAGTCAAAGTGCTTGAAGTATTTCTACAGAATTTCTCTAATCCAAGATCTGAAAAGACTTCAAGAACTTCGACTTACTCCACAAAAAAATTTCTCAGCAAAAATTGGGATGTGACATGTTAGGTATAGGAGAAAGAAAAAGAAGGAAAATAATATAAAGTGGAAACCACTAGATGTGGAGTTTGTCAAACTAAATTTTTATGAAGCATTAAAGGAAATTCAAGACCAACAAGAGGAGGAATAATTAAAAATAATATAGGAGATATTTTGTCTCATTATGCTTTTAATAGTGGATTTAAGACAAATGATGAAGTTGAAGCTTGGTCAGATTTAGAAGGGTTAAAAATATACAAATAAATGAAATGGAATAGAGTATGGATGCAAGGTGATTCACTCATAGTAATAAATACAATTTTAAGAAAAATAAAGACTCCATGGAACATACAAGAGATAATTGTGAAAATTCAAGATTTTGCTAAAGAGTTTGAAGAAATCAAGTTTACACATATTTAAAGGGAAGGAAACAAATGTGTAGATAGGCTAGCCAATTGAGGGAACTTAATTGAGGATCGTGAAGTTAAATTCTCTTCTCCATGGTTAGAGAAGTAGCAATTTTAGTTGAAGCTAACAAGAAAATGTTGACTACTTGAATCAAATAATGATTAATATTTACTTTAATATTTTCTGGAATGTGAGGGGGTTAAATGGGTTGGCTAAACAAAGGATAGCCAGATCCATTAGGAGAGAAGTCAAACCTACCATATTTATCATGCAAGAAACCAAGATAGATGAAAGTTGGTCTATTCAAACAACCAAAAAAGTTTGGAAAAATTGTGAAGCCATTTTTAGCCATGCAAGAGGAGCCTCAGGAGGTTTAATGTGTCTTTGGGACCCATTAAAGATAGAAGGCAGATTAATACATTCATGTGATAGAACTACTAGCATTTTGTTTTTTGACAAAGATAAAAAATTTTAGTGGATTCTTACAAATGTTTATGCTCCTAACACACCCACTGGCAGAGCTATGCTATGGGCAGCCCTTACCAAGCTAAGAGAAAGTTTTTCTTCTATTCCCTGGATCCTGGAAGGGGACTTCAACACACCGTTGTATCCATATGATAAGAGGGGAGGTTCAGGTAACCCAACCAGAAGCATGGAAGAATTTAGAGAATTTATCAATACCAATGATCTCATGGATGTTAACCTCAAAGGGAACCAATTTACTTGGAGCAACAGATGAAGTGGAAGCCAATTTATTCAGGTGATATTGGATAGAACATTATTGTCCAAAGAAGCTGTAAATATTTGGGGAGATGCTAGTCTCCAATCTCTCCTTAAAATTGGGTCTGATCATAGCCCTCTTCTATTAGAAATGGATAATCCAAAAAATTTCAAAACCCCCTTTCGTTTTGAAGCAATGTGGGTTCATCATCCAGATCTTAGGGAAAGAATGTTGCAGTGGTGGCCAACCTTGGTCCAAGGGTCACCTTCTTACAGACTAGGGCAAAAACTGAAATTAGTCAAAGA
This sequence comes from Wollemia nobilis, assembly GCA_028583015.1. Classification (NCBI taxonomy): domain Eukaryota; kingdom Viridiplantae; phylum Streptophyta; class Pinopsida; order Araucariales; family Araucariaceae; genus Wollemia; species Wollemia nobilis. The sequence continues at coordinate 10,904,640 of JAQPPZ010003784.1, read as the reverse complement.
AAACCTTAAAGTCTGGAACAAAGATATTTTTGGAAATATTTTTGACAACAAGCAAGCCATTAAGGAGAGATTAACCATTATTGAGCATAAAATCCAAAATGGATTAAATGATGAAGAGATCATATTAGAAGAAAAAAATGCTTTATCAGAATACCATAATGTTTTGGCCTGTGAAGAGACCTTTTGGAGGCAAAAGTCTAGAATCACATGGTTAAAAGAGGGAGATGCAAATACAAAATTTTTTCATATCTCCACAATGAGGAATAGAAGTAATAATAGAATAAAATAACTGCTCAAAAATGATGGGACCATCACAACAGACATCAGAGAAATTAGAAATGAAGCAGTTTCCCATTTTGAATCCCTTCTTGAAGCTCCTCTTCCAGGTTCATCTTTGGCCAAAGAATCATTACTATCCCATATTCCATAGGTCATTCCTAATGGGGTCAATCAAAAGCTGCTTACTACATTTTCAGAGGATGAAATCAAAGAAGCCCTGTTTTCCATGAACCCTGACAAGGCCCCTGGACCAGATGGATTCCCTCCAAGATTTTTCTAGACTTTCTGGGATATTGTGGGTGGTGATGTTTGTGCAATAGTCAGAGAACTCCAATCTTCCAAAGTGGTCCCTCGTAGCTTCAATTCCACCTTCATAGCACTAATTCCCAAAAGCCCAGCTGCAAGGAGTTTAAATGAGTTCAGACCAGTCAACCTTTGCAATGTTATCTACAAAATCCTCACTAAATGCATGGTGAATAGGATGAGGGATGTGCTTCCTATGTTTATAGACCACTTTCAAGGAAGCTCCATCCAAGGAAGGTCAATTTTAGATGGAATCATAACAATGCATGAGGCTCTCCATTCATCGTCTCAGAATAAAAAAGTTATTTTTTTCCTCAAACTGGATATGAACAAGGCCTTTGATAGGGTTAATTGGGATTTCCTCTTTGCTATTTTACTCAAGTTTGGGTTTCATCCAGAATGGGTGGAACTGATTAAAGGTTGCATCTCAACTGCATGGTTTTCAGTTATTGTAAATGGTTCCCCAGTTGGTTACTTCCAAAGTAGTAGAGGTCTTCGACAAGGAGACCCTTTATCTCCCCTACTTTTCATCATAGCTACGGAAGCTTTGGGGAGAACAATTCATGCTGCCAGAAGATCAGGTCTCATCTCTGGAATTAAAGCAGCAACTCAAATTGATCTTGTTACTCACCAACAATTTGTGGATGACACGATCCTATCCACTTTTGCCTCCATACTTGAAGCTAAAGTAATCAAATACATTCTTTTGCTATATGAAGAAGCAACAGGCCAGAAAATAAATTTCCAAAAGAGCAAAATTTATTTCTTGAACACTCCTCACCAAAGATAGATCAAAATAGCCAGGATCTTGGGATGCTCAATTGCATCATTCCCTGTTGTTTACTTAGGTCTTCCTCTTTTTGTGGGCACACCAGTTGAGGGGATGTGGAACCCAATGATTGAGAGAGTTCAAAAAAAGTTAACTGGCTGGAAAGGGAACCTTCTGTCCCAAGTAGGGAAAGCTATTTTAACCATGGCATACCTCCAAAGTATCCCAATCTATTTCCTTTCAGTGTTTAAAGCTCCCTCAAAAGTGTATGATAAGATTGAACAAACTCAAAAACAATTCTTATGGACTGGGGCTGAAAACAAAAGTCGTTTCCATCTGGTAGCCTGGGATAAAGTTTGCAGATCTAAAGACCAAGGAGGAATTGGATTGAGAAGACTTAAAAACTTAAATCTGGCATTAATGGCTAAACAAGCATGGAGATTATTATCGGAAGAGCAAGTGGAGTGGATCACTATAGTCAAGAGGAAGTATTTGCAGGGCACAAAGTTTCTAAATGAGACAACACCCACAAATGGCTCAACTTTCTGGAAAGGAATAATCCAAACAAAGAGTCTGTTGAGGAAAGGACTCAGGTGGGAAATGGGGGATGGTAGATCAATAAACTTCTGGTTGGATAGGTGGATAGGAAATCAGCCACTCATTCAGGCTCAAAACATCAGGATTCTCAAAGACTTTACAGATGCAACCTTTGGATACAAAGTGGTTGATTTCCTTCACAAAACAAATAACATCTGCAGGTGGAAAAGCATTCACAACATCCATCACCCTGAAGAATCAAGGGCCTTAGAAAGACTGCTCAATTCCATAATCATCCCCATAGGAGAAGTTAAAGATAACATTATTTGGGCCCCAATAGAAGATGGGAATTTTACAGTCAAATCTGCTTATCAGCTCCTCATTCCCCAGGAAGAAACCCAAATTCCTTTCAATTTGGTATGGATCAAACACCTTACCCCCAAAATTGCTTTCTTTGCTTGGCTTGCCATTCAAAATAAAATTTTGACAGTTGATAACCTCATTAAAAGAGGGATCATTATCCCAAATAGATGTTTTTTATGCTTATCTAACTGGGAATCCTCCCACCACATCTTTCTCAATTGTCCCTATTCCATTTCCATTCTTGATGACCTCTTCCAAAGGTTCCAAATAAGTTGGGTAAAACCTCCTTCTATTGTGGAGTTGTTCATTCAGTGGCCTCAACCTTTCCACCATCCCAAGATGAGCACAATTTGGAGGTTCTATCTATATCATTTTCTTTGGAAAATATGGTTAGAAAGGAACCAGAGAGTGTTCTCTAATTTTTCCAAGGATATTTCATCTCTAACCAGTAAAATTATTTCCTTTTCCAAAGAGAATGCTTCCATTATTCCGTATGATCCAAGGCCTTGTTCCAGGTTTGAAACTGTCATTCTTCATTATCTGAACATTTCCCAGGACACGATTGTATCTCAACCCAATCCCAGAAGTAACATTAAATGGTGTCCCCCACCCCAGGGATGGGTTAAATTGAATTTTTATGGAGCAACAAAAGACAATCCAGGCAAAGCAGGAGCAGGAGGCATAATCAGAGATCATAAAGGAAACTCGATTTTAGCTTTTGTTGAATACCTTGGTGAACAGTCCAATCATATGGCTGAAGCAAAGGCATTATGGAGAGGTCTTGCATTAATCAAACATATCCCAGGTAGAATCATCATTGAAGGGGATTCTCTCAATATTATTAATTACATGAAAAGCTCCAAAAGACCATCTTGGAAAGTTAGAAGCTGCATTGAAGAGGCCAAGAAACTTGCTACTCACCAGCAGGAAGTTATCTTCCAACATGCTTTCAGAGAAGCAAATAAGGTAGCAGATAAACTGGCAAACATTGGGGTTGATGGTCCAGGTTTGTTGACTTGGACAGACACACTACCACAGGAGGTACGTGCATTAGCCACTATTGAAAAATTTGACAATGATTAGTTGGGTTACCATATTTTTTATAAGTTTCCTCATTATGTGTAAGAGTGTTGAAGTTTCAAAAGGTCCTAGTAGGACAATAGGTACCAAATTTCAAAAAGTCTTTAAGGTCTTGGTTTTATGGCCCATCCTTTTGAATAACAAATTCCATCAATTTAATGACCCCTTCTCTCTGTGGAACTATCAGTTGGATGGTTGTCTCATGATCATTTGGACTTGTTTTGAACCCATTCATCTCACGAATCTTAATCTACATCATTTCCATAATAGGTGGGTGTCCTGTCATATAACCCCTAGCATGTCTGGTATCTATGTCCATTGCCACATGATCTATCCATTTCTCCAGAAAATTTATGATTTTTCAATAGCCAGGAGTAATAGTTCATTCCCAAAGCCTACTAACGTCTCAAACAGAAAGTTTGGGAACAAATCAAAGGATGTTTTTTGCAGATATAGTGGGGACATCAACAACGCAAATGGAGATCTCACTCTTTCCAATTCGAGCGATCCCTACCGCATGTGGAAAGATCATTGGCACCAAAATATTTTTAGAGATGTTTATTTGAAGATTGACAAGATTTGCTCCAGGACCGAGATAGGAAATCTGACAATGCTTGGAAATCATCATTTTTGAAAAATCTAGAAGTCTTGGAACCATCACCGAATGTGATAGGGTGGGAAAAATTTGTTGCATCGAAAGCAATTCAGAAAATTACTCGCTTCTTCCCAGAATTCTCAGACTTTGGGAGGAGCTGAGAAGAATCCAGAAGCTTCTAGCAAAAATGTGGATGAACAGAAGGAGGCCATGGGTAGTCCTGATCAGTAGATTATTTTATTTTATTTTTTTAACATGGTGGAATCGGTAGCCGCCACGAATTCGGGCAGGTTGTCCAACTTTTATGGCTGCCACAGTATTCTATGTTGTCCACCCCGAAAGCCGCCACACAGATCTTCACGCAGTCCGCCCCTATAACCGCCATGCCACAATCATTTTAAACCTTTTATGCCGTTGAAAGCACTAGGAAAGGGACAAGCGTTCAGTCCGGTGAGGCCCGAGATTTGAACCTTGGACCTCTGCCCCCTTATGGGGTTTGGATGAACCAATTGGTCTACACCTCGGACCTAAGGGGTCTGATTAGTAGATTTTTGCTCAGATGTTTCTAGTGTTTGATTTGGGTAGTTTCCAATGGGCTTCTTTGTTTTTCTTGGGTTCGGCTTTCATCTTGTAGTCTTGAAGGATGGATCATTTTCTCTATGTTTGTTGTAGTGTTTTTTGCCGATGTAATAGGTGAAGATTTACCTACTTTTATGAGGGTTTTGTATACTTCCTCTTGGGCTTAGGCTGATGCTTGTTGTTTCCTATTGATGTAAAAGGTATTTGGGAGCCTTCATATTTCTCGGTATAATATAATATCAATTAACTTACCAAAAAAAAAATATTTTCCATTGATAATATTTGTTTCATTTTGACATTAATGTATTTTTTTATTATTAATAGGTTAAGAAGGGGATTGAAAGGGTTGCATCCCTTTTACATAAAATTCCTTATAAGAAGATCATAAAAGGCAAAGAAAATATGGTGCCAAGTCCATCTAAAGTATTAACAATCATAAAGAACCAACCTAAAGTACCTGATAAGAAACATACATACTATGTTACCAATAAAAAGAATACCCAAACAACAATTGACTTTACATACATAGCAGTCTACCACATATATATTAGGACACCCATAACAATTTATCCCAAGAGTCGAATCTTAAAATTTAGCTTCTTCTAAATGGAAAGTGAAAATCATTGGGCCAATTTGGCTTCTCCTTAGCCACAAATTCAATAAGTTGAAATGGAAAATTATCTTCCCATATAATAATATCCTGAGCCTCCACCCCCATGTTTGCCAATAAATCTGCAACTCCATTCCCCTCCCGATAAACATGCTTCAATTGAAGGTTGTGATAAGACTGCAGGATCTCTTTCATCCCCACAACCATATCTGCAATGCTCCAACCAGCTTCATATCTTCCTTTCAAAATATTTATAAGGTCTAGGGAGTCCCCCTCCACAATAATATTTTTATAATGACCTTTTTTATTAACTTAGCTCCTGTAGAAAAGGCTCGAGCCTCAGCTAAATGGCTAGACTGGATGGGTAGAGGCTCAACAAATGTTTGCACAATCATCCTCCTATAATCCCTAAAAACTCCACCCACACCAGCATACCCTGGGTTCCCTTTTGTAGTGTCACCCACATTCAGTTTTATCCACCCATATAGAGGGGGTTCTCACTTAACTTCCAACCTTAAAGATCTCAACAAATTCACACATATTAAAGGCTTTAAATTACAACAAACAACAATGGCTTCCTCGAGTCTACTTTTAGCTACCTCAAAAAAGGATAAGGTCTGAGTGTTCTCCACAGTAGCATTAAAAATATGAAAAGCAACCACAAAGGCCTTTCTTTTCCTATTTTTAAAAGCCCTATTATTCCTCTCATTCCAAATTCCCTAAAGAAAATAGGGGAGACAAAACCTCTAGAGAACTTTCAATCTACCACTATTGAAAGGAGGATCCCACTACACATATACATTAATGTGTTTTCATATAAACTATTTATTATAATTTTTGTGGTTGCACTTGTGCTTTAGGAAGGAAACTAGCAATCTAGATCTGGTAAAAGCAGACCGTGATAGTGCAATGTTTTGAAAATATTACTCTACATTAGAGGTGAAGTTTTGGTATTGTGAAGGCTGCTATAGGAAAATATTAAGAAGGATGTTGAATTCTAGAATATTTATATTAACACAAAAAATAAAAAAAATTCAAAAAATAAAAATCAAGAATTCATACATTTTATGTAAAATAATTTAGGTTTCTAGCTATAGCATATCAATTGAGATGAGAAGTGAATATATTTTATAAGCTCTCAATCTCTAAAGAAGAGAGTTACAGTCTATCAAGGGTGAGGGACTCGAGTATAACCTCTTTTTCTCCAACAAAAAAAAATCAGACTTTTTATGAAAAACATATAGGTATCTAACTATAGCATCTCAATTGAGATGGGAATTGAATGTCTATAAATTAAGTACAACCCTTTTTCTCAAGTAAAAATAAAAGTATCATCAATCATAAAATGCAAGAAGTTCTAATGTCAATCATATCAACTAACAAATTAATAATAATGATAATAATATCACCCAAAAAGGTAGAATAGGCCCATACATAAAATATACTCAACCATAATACAATGTCAATCATAGATTCAACAAGATTGACCACATATTAATAATTTATAATTAATAAAATGACATGTTCCACTAATTATTATTAATTATAAATTATTAAATATTATTTTAATCTTCATAAAAAAATCTTATAAAAATGTTAAAAAACCTTAAACAAGAAATCACTAAAATTTATAGACATCTCTTGAACCATAAGTCTTACATGTCAAACATTAAGTTGCATAGATAGTAGCTCGTACCATGTATTAGGTGAGATTTTTTACAAGCATAATGCTATAAAAGATTATGTATAGAGTGTTGGAACTCCACTATTTTATGTGAGGTTTAGTGGCTTTTATAATATAGATTTTATTTAAGCAACTACGTTTGGTATGACAAATAATTATATGTCATTAATAACTAAGCAATTCATCTTTGACTATAGATTTCATATTAAATCCATAGCCGTGGATTGGGATTTCAAGTAGGAATAACTTAATTCATGAAATACAATATTTACAATTCATGAAATCCTCAATGAGTACTTTAATTATAAGTAGGACACTAGTTTATGTAATAACTTGTAGACTTGGTATAAATAGTGAAAGTTTTTAAATGTTTGAAAGTTAAACCTTTTAAAAGGTTTATTTTCATGAATAGAGAGGACGTGGTGCGTTTTAAGATTTTTTATTCTAACGAATCTCCTTTTGTCAAGAAGACAATGTGATTTAAGATTTCGTAGGTTATGGTGAATCTCCTCAATTAATATATATTTTTAATTTATAATGTTTTGTTGGTACTTTCCATGACAAAGCCATTAACATCAGGAGAAGGTGAAAAAAAATTGGTGCAATGGAGGCCCTCTTGAAGGTGCTACTAAACTAGATGGATTATTTTTTAGAGTGCTTTCTAATGATTTTCTATTTTCTATGCACCATTGTTGAGGGATAGATTAAGTTAGCTATACTTTATTTATTTTGTTTCTTTTAAAGATGATATTCAGATTTTTATATAGAGGTAATCAATGCTGTATGTGATGTATGCGGATGTAAGGGTACCCTTGATATACCGGAGGTACTTCTACAGTTATTTGCTTTTACATTACATTAAGAGGAAAGTGCTTTGTCTATTATGGACTCGCATAAAGCAGAATTTTGTTTATGGGTTGAAATGATGAGATTCCCACTCACTATCAAGTGTTATGTTTTATTAATTTATTTAATATTTTATTTGGAAAAAGGCAACATTATGGGAGATTAGGAGGTATTCCATCTTATTCATGTTAATAATTGTTTAACACTAGATTATAAGGTTATATTTTACAAGTGGGGATTTCATGCAAGATAGAGGTGAAAATACAAAATATAGTTAATGCAATAACTATCGGTCTTTATTTCCATGATGAGTAATGGAATATGCATGTAAAGCTAGAAAAAAGACCATAGGATCATGAGATGCTATATGCTTTTGACAATTATTATATGGAACAACTTGCCTCACATGGAATGTGAGGTGATGACAGTTGTATTTTCAACTTCTACATTATGGTTTATAATAGAGCATTATCACGAGGAAAAAAATGGTTATAAAATAATTATATGCCTTGTTTGAATACATCAAACATTTTATTCAATCTTATGCGGTTAAAATGATATTTTTAGGTTTTCACAAAAGGAGGTCGACTAAGATTGAAATTTTTGTTTTTACATTTTAGTTTTATTTCGAGATGAATTAGTAATGACTTGATTAAAATGTTTGAACGAGGGAATAATGTACCAAAAACCAATGTTGTCTAGATGTTCTTACTAATGATTTTGAAATACATTGGGAATGTTGGGGATATGCATACCCATCCCATATCAATATGTGTAACAGTCTAAAATGACACATCTATATCATATTGAGTGCACTAGTAAGACACGAGTATATTTTAATAATGCATAAGTACTTTTTTATTATTAGGTATAAAAAGAGGGTTTTGAAAGAAATCTCAAAACTTTTACAAAAAGTGGAATATAAGGCAACCAAGGCAGAAGCCTAAAGTCTCCCAAAAAACCAATAGATCCTATAATATCATACAAAACAATCAACTATCCAAAAATCCAACCCATATAAGATTCTAAGATTTAGCAAAACCTAAATCCCGAGACCAACATAGAAACTAACAACTAAAAATAAATAAAAACTAGAACAATTCCACACACGGGCCTGAGAAGATAGCACATACAAGGAGAAAGGCATCCACCAAAGCCCAGTTCTTAGGAGGAGCCTCTCCCACATTCCATAGGTTTGACTTGGAAGCTTGAGGATCACCCTGTTGTCGATGTATCATCACTTGGATATCTTCCATGTAAGCAATAGCCACCTTCAAGGTCCCAACCATAGCCTTCTGGTTATCTTCCACCATTTTTAGGAATGGCTCTAGAAGGTTGATCGACAAGAAAGAAGACTTCCACATACAATCGATCGACTCCACAAATTTTTTACCCTTTTTCTCCATTGGAGCCTACTCCTTTGAATCTAACTTTGCCACTAAAATATGGGACTTATTGAATTTGATTGACTTCTCAGGAAGGTGCTCGGATCTCCTTGTTTTCCCTTCTCTCATCCCCTTAGGTGAAATTGAGACACCCCCAAAAACCTTCAAGCGCTTCTCCCCCAAATTTCTAGAAATTATAGGACTTAATAGATCATTTGACGTTTTTGAATCAGTAGAATTTGATATAGACCCTAGAGAAAAAATACTAATCAAAGCTTCCTTCTAAAGCACCACTTGTTTGAGAGAAGTCTCCATGATAATCCTTTGGACTTAACAACAAGCTCAAATATTAAAAGGATCAACCCCTAGTGAATTGAGTTTGAACCTTTCCCTTTATTTACATCTAACCTATATTTATCTATAAATTAAATAAGAATGATGGAACATTCATCAATATATTTTGGCATAGTTGATTTAAAAACATGATATGGAGCTTTTCATAGGACATCATTGTTTGTATCCAATGTAAAATAATCCATTACCACTAAAACTATCCTATTCCATGGGGCCTTAAGTGCCTTAATCTAGTATCCATTTTGGATTTTCAATAGATATTCATCTTCATCCAAAAAGTACCCCAACTCTCTTATCAAGGAATGCTTTAATCTATTGTGATAGTATCCATCCAGAGGCAAGACCCTCACCTCAACAATTAAGGCAATAGAGACTTCAAATTCTATTCCTCCCACTTTCACCATTCCATTTTTTCATGAGTGCACCATTTGCTTTGGCAGTTCTTTATTATACCCATGAAACTTCATAATACACTTCAGGAGGGTCCCTTTCTACAAAATATTCCTAATATAATCCTCTATCTCAAGCATGAATGGTTCCAACACAAATTACTCCATGATTCAATGATCCATCCATAGATAAAACTATAGCAAGACCAGAAAACTCATGCTACAGACCAACTTGTTCTAAGAGAAAAACATCATCAAGGGGTTAAAAAAATCCACCAGATCGTTGGAGCACACTCGAATCCTTCCTAGGAAATTTAGAAAAAAATATCAGTCCTAGACGTGGTGCAGATTCGAAAGCTCAAAGTTAATATTGAGAATGGACATGTAGATTACTCTACTATTTTGTAACACTTGAAGAACAAGGCTCAACTTCTAAGCTTAGAGAAAGCCTCTAATAAAAGCACTTTTGTTTTGCCACCTCAAGAGTTGGGTCTGATAAAAAGGATAGAGGATTTGATGAATATAAAGGAAAACCCAAAAGTCGGCTTTCAAATAGAAAGTTCTATCAAATTGATGCCCCAATATAGGCAGATTAGGATTGATAGACCACATAAGTGGAGGTGATTTTGAGATGCAAGATATCCCATCACATGAGCATAAAGGGCCAATAAAACTCATGAAGAGCCATAACACTCCCTTTATCCAGTGCATGCCCAATAAATAGAACAAATGTAAAACTAGACATTCACCCATGATCACATAGTCCCACCTAGCCCAATGTTTGTTAGGGCTACAAAGCACTTACCACTAAAGCTCCACAAAGAGGAATCGATATGGGATAGGTTGACCAACCAAAATAAACCATATGACCCACCAACATAGCAAAATAGGGAACCCTAGGGGAAGAAAAAGGACACAAAATATATTGAGGTAAAACAACCAACCTCGACAAGCTACTAACCACCGATGAGGCCACCCCCCCTCAAAAAGGTTCCAAACCCAAGAGATTTAAAATGTGAAAGAAATAAGGACAACACTTCATAGAGGATAGTCAAAAGCCAAATATGAAGAGAACCCCTTGATGAGACCAACCTCCCTGCAAACTAAGAAAATATGAAGAACAATAAGACTCAAGAAATAAAAAAAAAAACCCTAAGAAGAGAAATGAGCCACTGGAAACTACCACAAAGGATCCAAAAAAACTCCCCCCAACACAAGATAAAAAACCAAGCCAAAAACCACCTACAAGACCAATCCATCAGTAAAACAAAGGAGACTGAGGGGGAAGTCACTCCTCTACATAGAGAGGCCAATATGGGAGATCCCCAGGTTAGCAATAAAATATGTAGCACCATTACCTTCTCTAAAGATGTGTTGAAAATGAACACCCTCCCAAGATTGTAAAATTTATTTAGCTTCCTAGATTAGATTAGTGATATTCCAACTAGGATTTCGATATCCCTTCATGGTATTAATAACATTTAGGGAGTATCCCTCAATAATTACTCTTCTAAAATCTAAAGTTTTCAATAACACAAAGCCCTAAAATAGATATCTTACCTCTATAAAGTGGCTAGTTTGAATGTCCAAATTTTTTGCAAAAGCCAAAATATCACCTTTATCATTTTTGACCACCCCTCCAACACCTGCAATCTTTGGATTACCATTTGAGGCTCCATAAAAATTGAATTTTATTCATATTGGGGGAGGTGGTTCCTAGTTTGATAAAGCTTTTGGTCTAAGATGAGTTTGATCACCCCCCCTAGGTCTTGGTTGAAATCCAAGCTCTGACTCCAACCTAATCTCTTATTCCTCTCTTTTAGCCAAATCTAAATTGATGCATAAGATATTATCTATTGTAGTTGTAATAGTTCTTAGGAAAATAATGATGACATCTCTATGGGAATTGTCAAAGACCCTTCCATTCCTTTCCTTCCAAATATTCCAAAAAAGAAAATTAAGCAAAAGTGCTAGACTAACTTCAACCTATGTGTAGAGAAGGGAGGGATCCATTACTCCCAAAAATATGAAATATTGTTCGAGGTGGTTCAAAAAACATCCAAAGATTTCAGGATAGATCACACCATCCCATGCGAGAAGGGACATTTAAAGAAAATATGGGTAATAGATTTTACCTCCAAGTTACACAAATAACACCTATTCGGTAAATACATTTCTCTTTTTTGCAGGTTATCCATCATTAGGATTTTGTTTTTGATGGCCAACCAGAAGAACAAGTTGACCTTAGGAGTGAGGCCCTTTAACCAAACTGGAGGGATCTAGGGCCTAGAATTAGAGTCCAAATAGAAGTAGACTGACATCACATATAAGGAGCCATACTTCTCCTCCTTCTAGAAATGGAAATCCCACTCTTCCCCACTCTTGATGACCTGGAATTTCAACTTGTCTAAGATAAATTTCCAAGCCTCCTCCTCATGACTCAAAGTAGACAGGGTCAAGGATTTCTACCTCTTCAAACAATTAAAGGGCTCCAATAAATCATCAAATTTTACTCCAAAGGTGGTTCTTATGATAGGCTTGACATAAGTAAAGTTTTCATAGTGAGAAATAGTCTAATCCAATAACCAGGGGTCTTCCCAAAAATCAAATTTTCTTCCATTACCCAAACACCATTTGCTTCCATTAACAATAGTGGACCTTGACTTCAAAACTCCCTACCAAAAGGTAGACCTTTAAGAAGGTATATGATCCCTAAGGAAGTTTCCATCCTGACTTAAATACTTAGCCATGACTATGTGGACCCATCCCACATTCTCCTTGTAAGATAATTTTCACCCTTATTTGATAAGGACCTTATTTATTTGATGGGGTTTCTTGAGACCCGGGTCTCCTTGAATCTTATTGCTACAAGCTTGATCATAGGACACTATGTGGATTCTCTTTGTTATCTACCCTTGACCACAAAAAATATTTTTGAATGCATTCAATCTTATGCAGGTTTTTTTTTGGGATATGAAAAATAGACAAAAAAAATAGGAATACTATGTAGAGAGGATTTAACTAACAATGCCTTTCTCATTGAGCTAAGGAGGGCACCCTTCCACCTAGCAATTTTCTTATTGAATCTATCTATCACAGTGTTCCAAAATATCTCTTAAAATGTACCTTTAAACATGGGTAATCCAAGGTAAACATAAGGAAGACTCACAATATCACAATCCAAAAATGTTTGCAATATTTCTCTACCTACAAAGAGGAATATTTAAAAAAACATTGCTTTTCAGAAAATTTATTTTTTGGCTTGCCTCCTCAAAACTAGCACCTCATCCATCAAAATAAAGAGATAGGGTGAGAGAGGATCCCCCTGACGAATGCCTCTACAACTGCTAAAATATCCCGTCGGAGATCCATTTATGATAACAAAGAATTTCATAGAGGATATACAAGCTTTTATAAGATTAATCCAATCTTGACTGAACCTAAATTTGGACATCACTTTCAAGAGGAAATTCTAGGATGCCATATCATAGGCTTTATTCATATCTAGCTTGAGGAATATCCTTGATCTTCCACTTTTATCCATTGAATGTATCAATTCATGGGATGCTATGACTCCATATAAGATCTATCTCCCAAGCATGAATCTAGATTGAGCTTCATCAGTTAAAGTGGGCAGAAATAATTTTAATCTATTATCAATAACCTTAGTTAGGATTTTGTAAATGGTATTACATAAATTGAGGGGTCTGAATTCTTTGAAATCCTTTACCTCAATCGATTTTGAAATTAGGGTCAAAAAAGTGGAATTTACTCCATAGGGAATAAATTTCATCCTTTGAACCTCTTTAAGGCTTCTCCCACTTCATTACCCAAGATGTGCCAAAACTTCTAAAAGAACAAAGGAGGGAATCCATTAGGAGCAGGAGCCTTTAATCCTTCCATGGAAAAATTGTAGTTTTGATTTCCTCATATTTTAATGGTCTATTGAGGAAAGATTCCATATCTTGAGACACTAGGGATGGGATATTACAAATGAGGCTACTTTCAGCATCTCGGTCCCCATCATACCTAACACTTATAAGGGCTTTAAAGTAGGAAACTACTTCTGTTCTGATTTACTAGATCCTTGAAAATTTAGAACCATATTCCTTAGAAATATCCCTCATTCTATTAGAACCTCTATACCTGAGCATGGATATGTGGATAAAATTTGTATTTTTGTCTCCCTCTTTAAGACAAAGTATTCTTGATTTCTATTTCCACATCATTTCTTCCTAAGCTAAAGTGTTATGGTGTTTAGACAAGACCAACTTTTCTTTGTTTTGGGTTTCTACAAAAAGGTCCCCTTCTTCCACATCAAATTCAATAAGTTTAAGACCAGCTTTCAGAGTTCATTTTCTTAAAGCAATATTACCAAAGAAACTTTTATTCCACTCTTTAAGCTTGGACTTGATGAAGTTTAACTTGAACACCACTTGTGATAATCTAGGACCTAGAATAAAGATATTCCACCACTCCTTAACTCTATTTTCAATATCCAGATGATCACACCAAATTACTTTGAATCTAAAAGGTCTTGGAAAAAAATCCACATACTACTATGATTCGAACCATAAGGGATTATGATATGACCCTACTATGATTTGAACCATAAGAGATTATGATATGATACATTTCTTAGACAAGAACACTCTATCCAACCTAATTTGGATGAACTGAGTGCCTCTCATATTACTGTAAGTGTATTTATATTCCTTCAGATCCATGTCTAAGAGCTCATTTTTAAAAATAAAATCAATGAATTCTTCCATTTCCTTAGTCTAAACTAAATTCCCTCATTTTTTATCCAACAAAAAGAGAGAAGAATTAAAATCCCTAACCAAAACCCAAGCTTTCAATCGAAAAACCCCTCTCATTGCACTTATGGAGGACCACAATAAGCTTCTATTATTACCAATTTAGGGGCATAAATATTTGACATTACCCATATACGTCTAAAATACTTGCAGAAGAAAAGTATATTAATGACTGTCACTTTAAGAGATAACATAACCATCTAACTTCTTTGAGTTCCAAAAAAAAAAGGATCCCAAAGGCTTCCTGAGTCGACTTGGAAGTAAATATTACCTCCTTCCAAATAACCTTTCTAACTAACTCTATATTACTCTCTTAAATTTTTGTTTCTTTGAGGAAAATGATATCCGAACAAGAATCACTTCTGACATAATTGACTAGTCGTTATTTAGAGGGACCATTTAGACCCCTAATATTCCATGATAAGAATTTCATTTATGGGTTTTGGGGATCTGTTTCTTACCTCCAATAGCACCTTGGGAGTGTTGATAGGAATCTATAGCTAGGTAATTTTGACACATTTTAAAATTTTCACTCCCTAGAAAACATATTGTTACTCCATAACAATGTACCTTCCACCCTCCAACCCCTCGCCTCGATTTCCATGTTGGATAAAACTAATTTTTTTTTTACCCCTTTTTTGTAAAATTTGGGTGATATTGACAAATTCAGACCAGTCTAAATTTATCCAAATCAAATATGTACCTAAATTAGGTGCCTTGTTTGGATTTCACACATAATTTGAGGAAACTCAAATTTTCGATGAATTCGGGTCCGTCCGAATTTGCCTAGATTAGAAAATTTCTAAATTTCTTCTAACAACTCGATCTATCTTCTTCTTATTCCCTATTTTATTGACCTACCTTGAATGTTAAATCCCAAATGCTTCCCCTAGATAGACCTAATTATGATTTTATAGGAAAATTCAGGAGGAAAGGAGAATTTCTTGTACTTTTGTTGCAAGTTTCAGAGGAGATCTCAACGCTTGATCATCATTCCAACGATTACCAAAGATGAAAATGAGTATTGCTATTTTAAATTTAATTTATTCTTAGCATAAATTTATAATTTTGTAGATTTTTATTAATTCAAAGCTATCCAAATTCATTGATGAAACCCAATATTGTTCTGCATATTCTTGAATTTGATTGTTGCAGATTTCCAGATCTAGCCGTTGTAGGTTTGAATGAATTTGAAGCCATCTAAATTTGTTGAAGATACCTAAAATTGCACAAACTCATGTTGGGGGTAAAATCATGACCTCAAGTTTATCAATATTGATTCATACTTGCATTTTAGTCTTTTCAAAAATTTATTACTTTGCTGTATTCACCGCTATTACTGCTTTTATTTCATAAAATTCATGTCTTGCATTAGATCTATAGATCCACTACTTTGTTTAAGGTTTTCTAAAAAATTCGAGGGAATTTTATTGTCATAGATCATAGTTTGCTGTGACCTATGTAGACCCCCCACCTCTAATCATAAATTTTAGTGTTTTGTTATGAAATTGTAGGTTTTGTACAGATTCAGATAGATCTAAATTCATCCCGATAGATTCAAACTAATCTAAATTCACTCTAATAGATACAAAATGCATATGACATTAAATATCCAAACCATATAAGGATATAAAATTGATTTTTCGTAGTTTTATGTACTTTAATTTCACATTCTTTTATTTTAGAAAGCATTTGCATAAAACAAAAGAAAGAAAAAGAAAACACAAAAAAAACATAGACTTAGTTGTAGTATATTTTGCATTTATTACACTAGTTGAAAACTCAAAATAAAAGATCAAAAACATAGATTTAGTTGCATTATCTTTACATCAATCATACTAGTTTGAAAAACAAAAAACAAAAATACAAGAAACACAAACTTAGCTATATCAATTTTTACGTCAATTGCATTTGTTAAAAAAGCTCCAAAGAATAAAAAGACAAAAAATAGGAATTTAGTTACATCATTCTACATCTAGTACATTAAGTTGAAAAACATAAAACACAAAACACAAAATGCAAAGAAAAGAAAAACAACATGCTAGCATAAATCTCATCCTTTGCTTTCAACATCTACAAAATCATTGCATCATAGTTTAGATTTATAAAGCTTTTTAGCTAGAATCTGTATACTTTGTTTTCATCAAAATTTGAAATGCATACAAATAAGCAATAGTTATATCTAGCCAAAATTTAGGTGTATGCTTCAAAGAATCAACCAAAAACCCACCATTACCTAGGTGTGAAAACCGCCACAGAAAGTGTTTCCTGGTGAACCCCACCTAATTCATCGACAAACACCAAGGAGAGTAAAACTCAAGTGCTTCTCATATGAGGTGTATATACATAATTTTCCCTCCCCCTTTCAGGAGTAGATCCATTAGCCTGAAGGAAAGGGGTGCAAAAATTTTGGTTCTACATTCTTTGGTGAACCCGACGTGAAAACACCCTCATTTTGAAATTTTGCTTTTTATTTGTTTTTGAAAAAACTAAAAAATATTATTTAATCTTGTGTGCCTTAGATTAAATCATATAAATCAAATTATTTTTAATGAATCGAACCACTTTTTTGTTTACATTAGTTGCCCTAAAAAAAACCACATCCGATGAAATCTTTTGTAGCTTTGACTAGTCAAGATACAACGAGATATACAGTGAAGGCTTACGAACCTTTAGAAAGGGATAATCCTTTCACCTATACTTGAAAAACTTGAAAACTTAATAAATATTTAAAATTAGGCTGGTCCAAAAATCATCATAGCCATGGAAAATAACACACATTTATTTTGAGGTGTATCGCTACCCATGGTGAACTAGGTGAGGACTGGTAGAACTTAGGCTTCATCACAGCTTGAATTTCATCACCGAGCATCTACATGCAGTTATCTAGATGAAAATCCTAATCAAAATGAGGTGAATCCAGCTGCAAGAGGTCAAAACATAATACCTCCCATTATGTAAAACCCTCCAACATAAAAACTACGATAAATGAAAATAATATGTAAAACCCTCCAACATAAAAACTACAATAAATAGAAATAATCAAAAATAACCTCTATTCACATAAAAACTACAATACATGGAAATAAACCAATAAATAATTTCTTTTCTCCTTCTTGGATTCACTCCCCTTTTACAATGCAATATCAAGGGAATATATATCCCCAAAGAAACCCTAAAAGAAAACCCTAAAGCTTAAAGCCCTAAAAAAAACCCTAAAAATAAAAAATTACTATTTTTGACAAATTTATTTTTCTACCAAAAAATGTCTTTTTAAGTAATTACTATTTTTGGCAAATTATTTTTCATCAAAATTTGCCTTTTTTAGTAATTACCATTTTCGGAAAATTATATTTTGCGTCAAAGAATTCCATTTTGAGTAATAAACAATTACTTTAAAACTCCTATTAAAAAAACCCTCTAAAGATAGGCTCTTGCATTTAAAAAAACCCTCTAAAGATAGGCTCCTGCATCATTCTCCTCTGGTTGAAAAGAACTTTGCTCCTGTGGGTTCCTTTGATCAAACTCATAATTGCTCTCCATATAGGGCCACACATCTGCAAGTACTACTCAAAGTACCAATCTCTTTCTGAGGTTCTATATCTCAAACCTCCTACAAGCACTACACATAGTGCTAATTTATTTCTTCATGAAAAAAAACCTCTTGCAAGCACTACACAGAATGTCAATTTCTTTCTCTAAGGTTTTACAAATCTTCTACAAGCACTACACAAAGTGCCAATTCCTCCTTCTGAGGTTTTACATAAAAAAACCTTCTACAAGCACTACACAGAGTGCCAATTTATTTCTCCAAGGTGTTACAAACCTTCTGCAAGCACTACACAAAGTGCCAATCTCTTTCTCTGAGGCTTTACATTAAAAAAAACCTTCTACAAGCACTACACAAAGTGCCAATTTCTTTCTCCAAGGTTTTACAAACCTTCTACAAGCACTGCACAAAGTGCCAATTTTCTTGGAGCCTCTTTGCTCTCCTCTCATTGATTTCTTTTCTTCTCTTCTCTTTTCTCCTCCCAACAAGATCCAACTTGCTCTGATACCAAATGATGTGAATCCAGATGCAAGAGGTCAAAACATAATACCTCCCATTATATAAAAACTACGATAAATGAAAATAATATGTAAACATAAAAACTGCAATAAATGGAAATAATAAGAAAAAACCTCTATTCACATAAAAACTACAATACATGGAAATAAACCAATAAATAATTTATTTTCTCATTCTTGGATTCATTCCCCTTTTACAATGCAATACCAAGGGAATATATATCCCCAAAAAAACCCTAAAAGAAAACCCTAAAGCTTGAAGCCCTAAAAGAAAACCCTAAAAATAAAAAATTACTATTTTCGGAAAATTTATTTTTCTAACCAAAAATGTCTTTTTAAGTAATTACTATTTTCGGTAAATTATTTTTTCATCAAAATTTGCCTTTTTTAATAATTATCATTTTCGAAAAATTATATTTTGCATCAAAGAATTCCATTTTGAGTAATAAAAAAATTACTTTAAAACTCCTATTAAAAAAACCCTCTAAAGATAGGCTCCTGCATTTAAAAAAACCCTTTAAAGATAGGCTCCTGCATCACAAAATGAGTTAACTTGGTCTAAAACTTACAAAACGATTCGAAGAAAAACTTTTAGTTAGAAAAAGAACTCTTGTTTAAATTGTCTTCTTATTTTTACTTTTTTTTTTTTTTAAAAACAAATATAAAAAAAAATCTCTAGAAAAACTTTTAAATGGTAGACAATAGTGTTAAAGAATCTACCCTCATCAACCTTAGGAAGGAACTTATAGAAAAAGAAGTTGATATCCTCTTTATGAGCAATAGGGAAAATTGGGGAGATTTGTGGCAGAACTTTTATCTCATTAAGAGAATGGTTGAGAGAGTTTAAACAATTTAAAAGGATAAACATAACCAAAGCCTTAGGGGCATATTACTACTCACCATATTTTGAAATTAAAAGGAGTTGTGAATGTTGGATAGTGAACAAAAGGGCTAGCGTCCACTCCACAATTTACCCGTGGGAAAGTTACTTTGAAGAATTTGTAATCATCCACAAATTTCTAGTAAACTTAGAGGAAAAAGAGATAGCCTTTGAACAAAAAAGATGCTATCACAAAGCACCTAGAGTAGTCCTTTTTAGATATTTTTGCCATGAGCTCCAATATCAACCTCCTACTTTTGAAACTAAGAATATCACTCTTGTTCTCTTTGTCCTCCTTTTAAAAGAGAATTTTATCTTCGAAGAGGAACATTTCATGAATCTTGAAGACCTAGAGCCCATCGATGATATTTATAAGCTATTTTGAGAAGAGTAAAATCATTTCATTTTGGATACCTTAAAACTTGTAAATATTTAGGTAGACAAACCTTTTTAATTTGATTTAAAACAAAATATAAAAAGTAGGAGTAGCATCAAAACAAAACAACATAACAAGATGCCTAAAAACTTAAGGAATGACAAAGAAGTGGCAACCAGCTCTGAAGGAGAGTTGAATAATGAAAATCCTAATATTAAAATAGAAATAGAAGAAGTTCAAGAACAAGTTGCACAAATAGCAAAAAATGAGGAAGACAAAATGGTCGACCCTTTTGACCCTAAAATGGGACCTCAAGGGGAAATTCATTTTGAATCTGTGCAACACTTTTGTGAATTCCTAAATCATAATTGGTTAGCTATTGCTAATGCCTTTGAAGTAGAAGATCAACTTAAAAGGGGTGATTTTTCAGTGGAAGCAACTTTAGAAGCTTTTCGACTTTACCCACAGCCAGAGACATATGCGAGTGATAATATTCCTCCATTACAACCTGCCACTCATAACTATAATTCCTTAGGTACCACTCAAATTCAAACAACTATGGCATCACAACATAAACCTATTTTTGCAACCACTACTACTACCCAAAAACAACCTTCTTTTTTTGCCAACAATAACTTTCTTTCTCAATATTTTTACACTCAATTTTTTCAAGCCTCAACGTCTCAAAAAATAAAAATGTGAAAATCCAGACTTCTTCTCAACCAACTTTGCAAAAAAATATGCCTCCTTATAATCTTGCCAACCCTCCACCTTCAAATCCTATGCATAACAATATTACCATCTCAACTCCTTATGCGGTAGTACAACATACATATTATCCTTCTTATGCAAACATAGCGACACCAAATAGGCATAATGAGCAACCACATCATATTGAAACTATAGTCCAACACTTAGCTTCATGATTGGATAAAATAGACCCTTATCGCCCTACATAGTTATAAGGAAATGTGTAACCAACCATTGGATCCTTTTGTTGTTGCTAGACCATACCCTAAACACTTCCCCATGCTGATTTTATAGATTTATAAGGGGGTCAAATATACGATTTAGAATCTTTGCATGTTTAGGGCCACTTTCTACGACATTGCATATGATGACATGTTGAAGGTATGACCTTGGAATGGTATTATTAATTGCCAATACACTCCTTAAGAAACTTCAAAGAAACTGTAAAATTGTTTGTACATCAATTTGGTGCCTATATAGAAAGGCATGCCACAATTAAGGATTTATATAACCTAAAACAAGTGAAAGAAGAAAGTTTCATAGAATATCTAGCTTGATGGAGAAACATTTTAGGCAAATTACATTTTGCTCTACCTCCAAGAGAAATGCTAGAAATTTTCATTGGAAATTTACAAGAATAATTATCCCATGAGTTAGCTATTGCTATTGTAACCTCTTTTGATCAAGCTATAGATTTGTCAAGAAGGTTATACTAAACCCTTATCAGAAGAGAACAACTTGAAAATAAGGATGAGGATAAATCATCTAAAAATCAATACAAGAACAAACATGTGGTAGGAGATGGGGTCACAGATAGTAGACCTCCTCCAAATGTTAATATTGTAGAAACCACAAAGAATTTTGTGTTAAAAGCACCTCAAAAACCTCTAAAATAGAATTTCACAAAATTAAATCAATCCTTAACAATGGTCTTACCACAATTGGTAGAAAGAGGTTTGATAAAATTGCCAGAGATACGACAACCTGACATCTCTCAGCCTTGGTATAGACTAGACCAACATTGTGATTTCCATCAAGTTGACAAACATTCAACCAACACTTGTAGAAGAGTAAAAGACTTGGTGTAATACTTGATTGGTAATTGAAAATTGGGAGTGGAAAATCCTCCACCAAATCCTAATCTGCCAATAGACCCACAAAAGTAACAAGCACAAAATGCTAATCAAAATCTAAATATCTTTCAAAATCCATTACCAAATTGTGGTAAGGAAGCTATGAATAAGATAGATTAGAAGAGTGTACCATATCCAACACGTTATGTGGGAATGGTTAGTAGTCACTTACCATCACAACTCCCACAAACTTCATTTTTGCCTACTCAATCCATTGTCACAATTGAGCAATTTCAAGGAAGAAAATCACAATCCCCATATTTTGAACATACAGAAAGTGAAATAGAATTTGATGTAGATATTAGTTCCTTTCATTCTAATAGTTTAGAAGATGAATCAAGACCAATTCTATCCATTACATATTTATTAGTTCCAGAGGAACCATTTTCGAGAATGATAACATCATGTTCTTCCTCACAACAACTCCTTTCCATAGAACAAACATCAACTACTAGATTACCACTTATTCAAGATGATTTCTCTATTCCACAACAATCAAGCAATATTTTGGCTACAGTTGGAGCCATTACTAGACAAAAAGCTCAAGCTCAAAACTCTCAACCTCAATTATCGATAACTCAACCAAACAATGTGGATCAACCACATTTTGTTCTAAAACCACCCCATAAAGGGAATAATTTAATTTAACCTCAACAAAAAGCTCCTTTTGATATCAATGAAAAACTAGCTAATATGACAACTAGGATTTTCCTTCTTGACTATCTTAGGACTTCATCTATTCATAGGAAATAATTAATGAATATCCTTAGTCAAATAATGGTGCCTTAGAACATAGAGCCAACAAATATAGTTAATGTTGTAGCCTCTTAAGGAGTTGACTACACTGATTTTCATGAAAAAGATATACCTCCTTAAATTATGCATAGGGATAATCCTTTATACATAACAACATTATTTGGAGATGTGTACAGGTAGAGGTCACTAATAGGGAAATAGAAAATATCTTAATGAAGACCATGTAGCAACATAGGAAGGATTGGGTTGCAAGATTACTAGAGGAAGTATGGGCATATAATACGACGTGGAAGTCGACCACTGGTTTTATCCCTTTTTGATTGGTCTATGGGAAAGACGTAATGATGCCTATTGAATTTGAAGTTAAGACACTTAGAACGGTGATCAAATTGGATTTGAACCTAGATGATGCACAAAAGGAATGAATTCGACAGCTAAATTAGCTGGACAAATTTTGTATTGATGCCCTACAAAGAACAAAAATTATGCAGAGGCAAATGAAGTAGTGGTATGACTACCATATTAAAAGGAAACAATTCAAAGGAGACTGGGTACTATTGTATGACTCTAGGTTCCAAGAGCATAAGGGGAAGCTGATACAGAGATGGATGGGACCATATGAGGTAGTGGAAATAATCAAGAACGGTGTTGTATAGGTCAAAATGATTAACGACAATAACACCATCCTAACAGCAAATGGCCACTAGTTGTGGCCATACCATACATCTGAGGTATTTTTGGTGGAAACTAGAACAGGCATGGGGGAGACCCCATCCAAGTAAAATCTCCTAAATTCTCAACAACATGGTGGACACAGGGACATCCACCAAAGACAAGTTAGAGTAGTTTCCTATTTTTTAGCTTATGGTGTGTTTTGCAGGGACAACGCCTGCATGCAAGCTACAAAAATTCTAAGATACAAAATATAGTGGGCACGGGCCCCGTTTAACTACACTTTTTTTCTTTTTTATGTTTTCTTTTTGCAGGGACATGGCCTTATTGTTCGAACAATAGGCATCTTGGAAAACAAGACCTATATAGGCTCAACATCCATGTACCTATGCGCTAAGAGGATAGAAACAATTCAGGCATGGGGGAGATGCTAAATTCCTCATAGAACATCCCCATGCCTGAACAAGGTGGACGCTGACATAATATGAGAAGAATTTCGAGAGGCTTGATCAACCTCACATCAGAAGACATGTCAGCCACTACTAAATTTTTCAACAATAAATAAATGACACCTTACTCTGGAGGAGCAACACCTTACTCAGGCACCTTACCCAGATGGAGCGGTGCCTTACTAAGGTACCTTACCTAGGTGGAGCGGTGCCTTACTGTGGTGCCTTACCCAAGTGGAACGACGCCTTACTCTAGTGCCTTACCCACGTGGAGCGGTGCCTTACTCAGGTGCCTTACCTAGGTGGAGCAACGCCTTACTGAGGTGCCTTAATCTGGAGGAGCAGTGCCTTAATATGGCGCATTACTCTAGAGGAGCGACATCTTACTCGGGTGCCTTACCCAGGAGGAGCGATGCCTTATTAAAAATCTTTTGGAGGGCTATTGTCACGAGGACATGACAATCCTTAAACGTGGGGGGAAACGATGCCTTACTCTGCTGCCTTACTTTGGAGGAGTGGCACCTTACTCTGGAACCTTACTCCGAAGGAGTGGTGCCTTACTATAGAACCTTACTCCGAAGGGGTGGCACCTTACTCTAGGAACCTTACCCTGCCAGCCAGGACACCCTCGAACATTTGAAAAAAAAAGGTATATAAAAAATATATATATATGATGGTCAAAGTGGTGCCTTACCCTGGTGCCTTATTGAGTTAGGCATCTTATTGGTGCCTTACTAAGTTAGGTGCCCTGTTGGCACCTTACTAAGTTAGGTGCCTTACTAGCACCTTACCAAGTCAGATGATTTACCGAGTTAGGCACCCTACCGACGCCTTACTATGGCACCTTACCCAAAATAGGTTCCATTTGAGTGCCTTACTCAAGCAGGCACCTCGATCAAGAAACACATGCACAACATGGTAGTACGTGGAGTAGCTGAAGATGATGCCATCATTTCATGTGATAGAAAGCACATGAAAATATTTCAAAATCATTGATGGAGATTTTTGCTCATCCCAAGGCCAATTGTCAAGAAGATATGCATCCCAAATGAAAACAATAAGATTCATCGCATCTTCAACAAAGAACCTAGAAGCGAACAAAAAATGCAGTACCCAAGGTGACTCAATCAACACAGAAAAATCTTATTGAGTATCAAATCAGCATGCTCCACACAGCTCGAAAATGACCAATCAGGTATGCACATGATTTTTTTTATATATATGTAATTTTCCTATAATATGCTCTCTGAAATGATGATGATGCAAGAACGGAAAATCATCCCTCATGCCTAATACGTCATGCCAAAATTAATTCGGGTAATGTACCCTACTAAGCCCAATATGGAAACAATTTCCAGAGTTAGGCACCTCAGGTTATAAAAAGGCACCTTACTAAGTACAAAACTCAAACTCAGGAGGGAATTCACCATGGGAGGACCTACAAAGAATCATACGATTAAGAAGAAGGAGCACAGTGACACTAAAGGAATTAGGGGGGAAGTCTGCAACCAATTCAAAGAGGTAGGATGGATGAACTACTGTCACCTGGTCAACCAGGAACAAGACATGGAGCCAGCCAAAGAATTTGCCACTGCTCTGAATGGAGAAGTGGCCTAGCTACATAGACGCGTAATTCCAATCACCCTAGAGCACATTGCTTAGGTCACTAGCCTCCCCCTCACTAGGTAATTTACATACAAGGATGAAATGGAGAAGAAATACACCAAAATGCTACTCAAATAGGGGAATGTCCCCTACGACCAATGAGGGCTTCACAAGCAGAAGATCTCGATGCATCTATGAAATATTTTTGAGTAGGTTGCAAGATACTTCACATGCACTAGGAAGTATTCACACCTGAATGTGAACCACATGCAATTCATGAGCCATCTAGTGCACAAGAGAGAAATCAACATCTTGTTCTACCTAGTGAATACCTTACAGGATGAGGAGTCACGGTACCAAAGAGGAGCAGTCTCTGCCTTAGCCTATCATGGGTTAATTACAGCCCTAATATGCCATGCAAAGGAGCACATGGTAAGCTCATCGGTGGTAGAAGCTGAACCCTTTGATGCGTAGGAACAAGTGACGGTTGAAGCAGGGCATGAACCAAAATTAAGAGGAATATCCGAGGAGATTAGGGCTAAGTCATCCGACACAACGGAGGAAACAACTACAGACCTCGACTTAGTTAGAAGGAAGTACAACCTAGGGATGCCCCACAACAAGCCAGGGCCCCTCAATAGAAACAAAAGTCTTAAGGAGGAGAGCAAGCAAAGGCCACCAGCAAGAAAAGGAAATGAAAATCAGTGGCCTACAAAGAGGAGGTCATTACTAATTTCAGGTGCCATGAGGGCATGACACATGTTAGGCATGGGGGGATGATGAGCACCAAAAATACTCATATGTTTGTATATGTACTAACGATTTATGCATGGTATTATATTATGAGTTGTATATTTTTATGAAGTATTATGTATATATTTAATAAAATCATGTGTATTATCTAATCAATGTGTGAAGAGTGTTCTGCATAGCTATTTCCTTGATTTTGTCATCTTTTGCTTAGTCGAGGTCCTACATAGACCTAGCTAGGTTTTGCTCAATCAAATAAAGGTAAATCAAAGTATGCGCCTTACTGAGTTAAGCGCCTTACTGAAGTAGGCACCTTACTGAGTTAGGCACCTCACTAAGTAGGTGCCTTATCGAAGTAGACGCCTTATTGAGTTAGGCACCTTACTGAAGTAGGCACCTTACTGAGTTAGGCGCATTATTGAAATAGGTGCCTTACTGAGTTAGGTGCCTCACTAAGTAGGCTCCTTACTGAAGTAGGCACCATACTTGAGTAGGTGCTTTACTGAGTTAGGTGTCTTACCAAGGCCGATGCTCGAATTATGCATGTTGACCAAATGATTGGAGAAGGATATTGTTGACCACCGTTCCATGTCATCTGTGGGAAACCATGGATAGATGAGTTGTCCCAACCAGAGTGGGTGGACATGCAACTCCTCATGAATCCAAACCATAATGAAGCTGAATTTATTCGAATACCAAGAAATGATGCAGAGCTACTTATCATGCATCGGTTGTAGTAACTGAATTATCCCAATTTAGGCTGAACTGAGACATCAGTTGTAACAGAATTGCCACAGGAAGTTCTGTGTGTATAGTATATAAACACACAGACTTCCCTGTAGCAGGGGAGACATATTTTATAGAGCATTGTTGTATGTAATATTTCATTGCATCATTAATAAAGTGTGAACGTTCATCAAAGTAGCATTTTGTTTGTGAGATTTATCGGGCAAGATCTGCCTAGAGCTCGAGCCCACTCCAAGCTAGTATTCCTCCCCTCTTAGTTATTTACATAATTTCATTATGCATGGTAGTGTTTTTATGTCTTAGGATTAAGATTAGTTATCTTAGAGGTGTGTTTATTTATAAGAAGAATTTTCATTTCAAATCAGTTGGTGTGTTTATTTTATCTACATTGTTATTTATGAGTGAGTTTTATTGATGTGGACGATCTTGTTGATGTTATACAAACACCCCCCAATGGTAGTTGAATGGATCATCTCTAAAGTGGTAGTGTGAATAGTCTCAATTGTGACCCTTCGTAAGCTTACGAGTTCCCTAGATTGACAAATTAAATGAGAAGTGTTGTGACAAATATAGGACAAATTCACCAGTGTTTGGCACCCAACAATCGAGTCTAGCATCTACTCCAAAATGATTTCTTTGCTTTATATTGAATTTTGTCTCATGACCAATTTTTTTCCTTTTTTTATAGTTTTATTTTGTAACTTTTGCCATGTGTCGAATCCTATAACAATTGCAACATTGGAATGCAATGTTTTCAGATTTTATTCTCATTCAATTTTAATGAATTGTGGTAAAAGTTTTGAATTATCCATAGAACATTGGAATGCATGCTTTCACTCCTACGTAGTTAGTTGGTCCTTCCTGGATGAATTCCTTAAGTTATTTTTAATATTTTTCAAAACATCTCTATTAATAAATTGAAATAGAATTTCAAAAAACCTAACCCACATTGGAAGCGTTTTAATAGTTTTTGTTTCGACATAAAATCTCTCTATATGGTCTTTGATATCATAGTGATAAAATTAGTTATAAATTGTATCATTTCTAAGGAGGTGGATTGATATCAAAGGCTTTGAAATGATTTAAGATATATATATATATATATATATATCAAGAACTGGTTTTTCATAATGCAAGTTACGGTGCATGTTCTTTATCAAAATTGGTAAACTTATTCATCTTTATCAAAAATTGGGAAACTTATTCTATTATTATAATAGCTATAAAATTGATTATATATTTTACGAATCTTAGCTATGACTTTGAATTAATGTACAAGATTGAAATTTATGTATTAAAAATAATTTATTTATTATGGTGTATGATTGTTGGTGACTATTTATATGTTTTTTTTTATTGTTTTAAACTATTTTTATTATCTTTAACTATTTCTTGTGTTATCAAGAAGTTAAGTTTATCTTTTACAACTAATATATTCAATGTTCTCTTCGTGATGTGTGTTTATGTCTTCTTCCCTTGAATCCTAAGGTTCTAGGCCACTATGTTATTTATGATATCAAAACCTGTGGTTTAAACATAACTAATTTTGAATTTTCCATCCTATTTTATTTAATCTTAATGTTCTTTTGAGTTTTAAAATGTGATTTAATTTATTAGTTGGTTTTGCAACTTTAAAATCAGTGATTTTTGATACCTCAAGTTCTCTCGTTTTAGAGTTCTTCTTCCTTGATTTTTTAATACTTGCATACTTATGAATAGCAGTGGGTAGTTGTAGCACCCTAAAATTGGCGCAGTTAAACCTTAGTAAAAGATAAAAATTCAAATTTTACCCCGAAACGCTCGTTAAACCGCATGTTACCCGCTTTCCTTGTTTTCCACACCATTTTTAGGATTTGTTTTGACCGTTGGATGATATCTTCTAAGATCAGATGAAATCATCCTAGATCTGACGAATTCGTCTGGAACAGAACGTCTAGATGATTTTGTCTCAAAACCAAATTTTCATACTTAGCTTCTGTTCCAACAACCTCTCTAACCTGGGCAGAAAGCGTGTCTGTGCAGTTAGAGTCTCCCCCATTGGAGATCTCCCAAATTGGGATGATCTCCAACCTCCTAAACTCTCCCTAATCCTATATAAACTGAGATTTTCTCAATTTATCCCCCTAACTCTCTGCCTGAAACCCTGACTGACTCCCATGAACCCCCTAGTTGACAGATTTCCCTGTAGAGTTAGTTTCGTATGCCTTAGGGCATCCTCACATCATTATTTGCATTTTGTATTTCATGTTTTCTTGCAGGAACTTTACTGTTTTTCAGTCGAAGCAAGCTCGGATCATTGCAAGCGATTCCAGACTATTTCAGACGATCCTGTCGAGGAGCGCAGATGATCTTGTACGATTGGAGGCAATCCTGAATGTAGTCCAGATTGGGGGCAATCAGATCCCAGAGTTTGCATTTCCTTAGCTTTTTTCTATTTTTGACGAATTCGTCTAACGAATTAGTCAGATTGACGACGATCTTGTCTGATCTCGAATGATCACTTACGAGTTGAGATGATCTAGACTACTACAAAACTTAGAATCTTCATCAGACATCCGAAATTAGGTATGTACTATTCTGGTTAGCATATTCTCTGTGTTTAGCATTCATTCTTGTTTTCTGTATTCATAGAATCAGCATTGGCATATAGAATAGTTTAGATTCATCTTGGCCAAACCTAGGAATTGAATGATTAAAGCGCAAAATGAACACATCAAACTTACTATCAACCTAGGTGTGGAAAATGTCACTCAAAAGTTTCCTAGTGAACCCACCACCCATCGAAAATTCACCCTTATACTCCTCCCTCGAGAGGCGGGACCTTCAAAGGGTCTCTCAGTCTGAGGTATTGTCCCATCCTTCTCGCATCCCCCTTCCGAGCACGGATCCTATAGCCTGAAGGTAAGGATGCGAAAAATTTTGAGTGATACATTTTGGTTAACCCGACATGAAAACTAAAAACTTTTGAAAACAATCCAAAAAAAAAACAAAACATAAATGCATTTAGAATCAAAGATTGCATATCATATTTAGATGGTAGATTATAATAAAAGACGAGCTATCACCATTAATATTGAGAATCAATTAGCAACTATAGAGATTACTTCTGTGCTTAAAATACCTTACACAAATAGGGTTCAACCTTTATGGGACGAACTTAATAAGAAATTGAATATCATTAATTCTAGATCAACCGAGCTCAGGCAAATTAAGAGGTTTGTCCTAGATAGAATCCTAGATCCTGATCAAGTGACCTTATATCATGAACTTCAGAGAGCTTGCCATAGTTGGTTAGCAGACAAAAGAGCACTTGTGTCTTCAGAATTGTACACCTTTGAGAAATACCTCGACAATGCAGTTGTAGTACATAAATTTCTATCTCGTATAGAGGATCAAGAGGTCGTTCTTACGGATAGACAAATATGGAATAGAGTTCCTGGAGCTGTGTTATATCGAGAGTATTGCCATGAAATCTATTTTTACAAATCAGAGTCAGAAGTAGATAACATCACTATAGCACACTTTATCAAGTTCTTGAAAAACCATTTCCAATTTGAAGAGGAGCATTTCATGACTCCCGATGAACTTGATCCTATTAATGATATCCATAAACTATTTATAGAAAACTAAGCTATTCTTTTATTATTGTTATTTCCTGCATTCAGTGTGTTGTTTGTTGTCTTTATAAGCATAAAACAAAAAAAAAACAAAAAAAATCAATAAATAAAATAAAATAAAAACAAAACAAAATCATAACAAAAATCAAAACATTTTATTTTAAGCATTATAGTAGGTATATAGTTAAAATATATACCTCCCAAATTTGTTGCAAATATATTAATATATATTTGCTAAAATCTAAAGTTAGACATAATGACTAGACTCAGGAATGGAAAATAGACTGAAGTAGAAGAAGATTGGTTAAGAAAACCGAGAAATAACCCAGATGTCCTTCTTGAAGACCCAATTCAGGAAGAAGGAACCTTTGACCAACAAGAAGAAGAATTTTCTGTAGGAAATGAACAAAAAGAAAATGATAGAGGAAGGATCCTCAGCCCCTAAAATATCTCTAGAAGGAGCTGTTACTTTTGAGAACATGGAACATTTCTGGAAGTTCCTCAATACTAATATGAACACTCTTAATAGAGCAGTCCATATGGACAAAGATCAAATTAGTGACACTCAAGCAACCCTAGAAGACATCACACACGCACTAATCCCTTGTCCTTCGTTGATCAAGAAAGTGATCAAGCCGGACCATCCAATTTGGATATGGCCGCTATAATCTAGAACACGCAACAACAACAGGTTACCCAACCACCTAGAGTGCCTATTACCAAGCCTAGGGTTATTCTCACACAAAAGAAACCTTCATTCACTGCTCTATTTCACCAAGCTATTGATCAGTATACCTCAAATCAACAAAAGCCTAAAACAAAACCAAATACCAATTTCAAACAATCTGGGATACAACATAATGCTACAACAACTCTTCTTCATAATACTCTTCCTACCAACCATTTGCATAACATCAATATAGCATCTAATCCTTATGTCACGCCTTCCTACGCTCCCAAATCTCATACTCATGTACCACCAAACCGATATGGTGGACAAACTGGTAATATGGAAGCCATGGTGAAACAGTTAGTCTCCCGCATGGACCAGATAGATCCCTACCGTCCCTCGTACAATTATCGAGAGATGTGTAGCCAGCCTCTCGATCCTATAGTTGTAGCACAACCATATCCCAAACACTTTCCTATGCCTGTCCTACCTATATACAAAGGAACTCAACATCCCATAGAGCATCTTCATATGTTTAGGATAACATGTCATGATATATCACATGATGACTTGTTATTACTAAATATGTTCCCGAAAAGTTTAGGAGGGATGGCATTGGAGTGGTATTATCAACTACCCACTCATTCTTTGAGAAATTTCGAAGAGATCGCCGAGTCTTTTGTGCATCAATTTAGTGCCTATATTGAAAGGCATGTAACTATTAAAGATTTGTACAACCTAAAACAAGACAAAGATGAGTGTTTTGCTGATTTCTTAGCTCGATGGAGGTAGTTGATAGGAAAATTACACTTTGTGTTACCTTATCGAGAAATGCTTGATATTTTTATCAATAATTTACAAGAACAACTATCCTATGAATTATCAACTGCTACCTTGACCACCTTCGATCAAGCTATAGACTTAGCCCGAAGAGTGGAATATGCTCTTGTTAGGAGAGGTCAACTTAAAAAGAAAGATGAGGAGAAAACATCCAGAAATCAATATAAAAATAAACAAGTTGTGGACGATGGAGTCACTGATAGTAGAAATATCACCACTGTTAATGTTGCAAAAACAATAGAGAAATTATACTAAAACATCTTGATAAACCACCTCGAGAATTTACTAGGTTAAATCAACCCTTATCAACCATTCTCCTGCAATTACTAGCGTGAGGAATGATTCAATTACCAAATATATGGGACCCTGATCCAACTATACCCGGATACAGGGCCGATTTACACTGTGATTTCCATAGAGGACCTGGACACGCTACCAAATCTTGTAAAATATTAAAAAATAAAATAGAAGACCTAATTGATAACAATGAGATGGAGGTACAAGCCTTTCAACCTAAACAAAATCCTTCCAATAATGCCCAAAAGAACATCCCTCGAAATCAGAATCAGAATTCCAATCAGTCACTGGACATATTTCAACACCCTTTACCAAAGCATGGTAAAGAGGTGGCTAATCAAATTGAACATCATAATGTGCCCCCTCCTACCCGATATGTAGGAACTATTAGTGGACATTCACTTACTCATGAGGTGGAAGTATTTGACACAACCTTATCCATGGTTACGACCAGACCTCTATGTAATATTCAGACCCCTGATCTTAGTGATATAGAATATGCGACTGAAAGTGACATGGAAATCACCTCAAATAAATCGAATAGCTTTGAAGATGAATCAGATCCTATTCAACCTATCACAAGTTTTATGGTTCCAGAAGAACTATTTTCTAGAAGAGTCACTACTAGACCATATTCTCACCAATTACTTTCTAATGAACAAGCCATAAACGCTAGACCAAGACCTATTCATCATCCGTAAAATAATATTGTAGGTACCATTGGAGCCATTACCAGACAACAGGCTCAAAAGTCTCAACAGGATCAAACTTAGAATGATGGATCAACTCCATTTATTTTGAAAAATCCCAATAAAGGGAATCATGCGCCTAATGTTCAACCTAAGCCTCCTTATAATATTAATGAACAATTATCAAATACTACGACTAGAATTTCCCTTTTGGACCTTTTAAGATCTCCTACCCATAGGGATGAATTAATGCTCACATTAAGCCAAATGATGGTACCACAAAATATTCAACTTGAAGCCATGTCCAATACTATCATAACTCGAGAAGTCAATTGTATTGACTTTCGGGATAGAGATATACCACAACATAGTTTACATAAGGATAACCCCTTATATATTACTGCCCTAATTGGGGATGTAGTCGTTAAACGAGTCTTGATTGATAATGGTTCATCTTTAAACATATGCACTTTTGAATTCTACCAAATATTTGGGTTTAGAAGTGATGAAATGAAAAGAACTGATATGATTATAAAAGCCTTCAATGATGAAACACAAGAAACATGTGGAGTTATTACTATCCCCTTGCAAGTTGGTCCGAGAATCTTGGACATGACCATGTTTATTGTACATTGCTCTACATCGTACAATATACTTTTGGGTCGCCCTTGGATCAACGCAATGCGAGCTGTTCCCTCAACTTTACATCAGTGTGTTAAATTCGAATTTAAAAATTAGTTGGTTACCATTCACGGTGATCCTAGACCCTTTGATATGTGTGCTTTGGCAGAACCTGTTGGAGTTCAATTTTTCCCTGCTCTGTCATCCACACATCCTAATTCTAATCATCTATCTAAACGTGTGAAACACACACCCATAACATCATCTATTTTTTCCCCATCAACCAAACCTATACATATATCTCAACCATCTTTCGAACAAACTACATTAGGACCTTGAAAAGATCATAAAACTACAACCAATGCTTCTTGTTTTACTCCTATAACTTCCATACCTATAGACTCATCCATCGATATCTCTATAGCATCTACATCCACTACAGGCATACTTTCCACATTCGACGATGTAGGAAATGTTCCTTCTACCTCTTATGCTCTTACTGATGAGCTCTTACCCGATTTATCTAAAATTCTTATATCAGAAAAAACAAACATTGCCATGCAAGATGCCCTTATTTTTAATAAACTCCCACCCTCTCCTCGTACCTTGGGCCTCCCACAGCCTATGGGAAGTATTTACCAAGTCGGGAGTTGTGCTTTTATTTATAAGGGATATGACTGGGGAAGAATACCTAGAAACATCAAGACACATTGTGATGGATATGCTAGATGCTATTTTGCTAACGAGTATATTATAGCTAAGCCCATAATGCTTAAATTGGGATATAAAGGGAAAGGTTTGGGACATTTCCAGAATTGTATGAAAGAACCTTTCGAGGTAGAACCGTGGCCTGCCCGATGTGGTGTGGGCCTATTTCCTAGTAAAGGTCAGTCCTTCCCATTCGAGGATGACGACCACCTCATATGTTACCAATATTATCTAGATAAATGGGATGTCTTGCATTTTAAGCCTCTTACATGTAATATGTTATCCATAGCTTACCCTGAGATGATTGCCGAATCCGACGATGAGTTGGAGGGGGATATATTTCATGATGTCTCCATTGAGGAATTGTTACATAACAAATTTTATTTCGATGGCTCTATACCTAGTATAGCCCAGCTTGAGGCCACGGCTCCTCAAGACGAATTATCCAAGCTAACCTTGGAAGAATTACAAGAATTAGGTGTTTCACCCACCCCATCTAATTTTGAGAGAGATCTACATATGGAAGTGGAAAACATCGTAAAAATTAACATTGGAACCAAAGATAACCCTCACATAATCAACATTGGATCAAAATTGTGTCAAGAAAAACAAGATAAATACATTACATTCCTTAAGCAATATGAAGACGTCTTTGCTTGGACATATGAAGATATGCAAGGATTAGACCCTTCTGTAGTTATGCATCACCTAGTAGTCCATCCAGATGCTAAACCTCATTAAACAGAAACTTAGAAAAATGCATCCTAAAGTGGCCTTACTAGTCAAAGGAGAATTAGAAAAACTCTTAAATGCTATTTTTATACAAGCCATTGATTATGCTGAATGGATCTCGAATGTAGTTCTAGTAACTAAGAAAGAAGCTACCAAAGTTAGGGTTTGCATAGATTTTAGAGATATTAATGCTGCATGCCCTAAAGATGATTTTCCTCTTCCCAGCATGGATCAGATCATTTATTTTACTACTGGGAGCGGAATGATATCCCTAATGGATGGATTATTTGGTTATAATCATATCAGGATAGCTCCTGAAGATCAGGCTAAAACAACCTTTATTACCCCTTGGGGAACCTTTTGTTGGAAAGTGATGCCAATCGGTTTAAAGAATGCAGGTGCAACTTATCAACGAGCTATGAATTATATCTTTCATGATATGATGCATGATATTCTACATGATTATGTAGACGATATTATAGCTCGTTCCATCAAAGAAGATGATCATTTAAATGACTTGAGAAAAGTATTTGATCGGTTAAGGGAGTATCTTATCCGATTGAATCCAGCCAAATGTATATTCGAAGTTAAGTCCGATAAATTATTAGGGGTTATAGTTTCTTTACATGGCATTGAAATTGACCCTCTCAAGATCATGGCTATCACTGATATGCCCACACCCACAAATATATCGAAATTACGAAGTCTACAAGGTAAGCTTCAAGCTATTCGCCGCTTTATTGATAAGTTGACAGACAAAACCGGACCTTTTCTTAAGCTTCTTAAGAAATATGTCTCTTTTCATTGGGACGACGAATGTCAGGAAGCATTTGAACTCCTCAAACAATATCTCCTTAAGCCATCGGTGCTTTCACCACCTAGATCTGATTGACCATTTATTTTGTATATTTTTGCTTTTGATTTTGCCTTAGGAGCTATGTTAGCTCAACTTGATGATGAGAAGAAATAACGTGCTAATTATTACATTAGCATAACCTTAATCAGTTATGAAACTCGCTATACCGTATTAGAGAAGTTATGTCTAGCAGTCGTATTTTCTACACATAAACTTACGACATTATATGCTCAGCCAGAAAATGTATGTTATTGCTAAATTCGACCCTTTGCGATATCTCATGAGTCGACCGTACTTATCTGGTTGCACAACAAAGTGGGTTCTTGCGCTAAGCGAGTTTGAACTCACGTTTATAGGACAAAAGTCCGTTAAGGGTCAAATCATAACGGATCAATTAGCTGCTGCACCCTTAGAGTCTACCCATCCCCTCATCATTGAGTTTCCTGATGAATGCCTTAAATTAGAGGCAGACCATCCAGAGCAATGGTACCTATACTTTGATGAAGCCTGATATATGAGTGGGGATGGTTTAGGTATTATTTTAATATCTCCGTAGAAACATCTTATACCTCTGTCCTTCAAACTAACATTTGCTTGTACTAATAACACTATTGAATATGAAGCTCTTATCCTTGGATTACGAGCTACTTTAGCGCTACAAATTAAAAATATATTGGTTTTTGGTGACTCTCAACTTGTCATAAATCAAATCAATGATGTTTATCAAACTCAAGATGATAAATTATGTCCATACAAAGCATATGTCTTACAATTATTATCTTTGTTTGATCAAGTTACCTTGGAAGCTATTCCTCGAACTAACAACTGTGCGGCTGACGCTATGGCTGCAAGTCGCATCTCTTTGCCCTTGGAGTTAGATGATGAATATGCTACCATCATTATTCATCGACTCCAGGAACCCGCTTCAAGAAAATCATTCTTAGAACCTTTGGATGTGTTTCTAATCAACGAAACTACTCCTAAACATTGGTACACTGATATATTTAACTTTCTACAAAATGGGACCTTTCCTGAAGGTTGTAATAGCAACCAACATAGGTTATTACGTAGACGAGCAAGTCGCTTCGTGATTATTGGTAATACCTTGTATAGGAGATCTTTTGAAGGTATCCTATTGAGATGTTTGAATCTAGCATAATCTAGATCAGCTTTGAGTGAAGCCCACAATGGATCTTGTGGGGGGCATTTTAGTGGTAGCGCCATTGCTAAGAAGCTCCTTAGGATAGGATATTTTTGGCCTACCATGGAGAATGATGCACATGATTATGTGCGCCATTGCGACAAGTGCCAAAAACACGCTGACCTTGTCCATGTGCCTACACAAGAGCTGTAGGCTATTTCATCTCCTTGGCCCTTTTCAAAATGGGGCTTAGACATCATTGGAAAAATTAACCCTGTGTCATCTAATGGACACAAATTTATCATAACCGCCATCGAGTATTTCACGAAGTGGGTTGAAGCTATGCCATTAGCTTCTTTTACTGGAACCCAAGTTTCCAAGTTTATTTTTAATCAAATTATTTGTAGGTTCGGAATCCCTGCAAATCTCATTTCAGATAATAGAACTTGTTTTAAAAATAAAGATATTAATAAATTATGTCAAAAGTATAAAATTCAACATCGTTGGTCCACTCCCTATTATCCTTAGGGTAATGGCCAAGCAGAAGAATCTAATAAAACATTAATCAAAATCCTTAAAATATTGGTCAAAAAATCTGGTCGAGATTGGCATATTCAATTATATTCTGCTTTGTGGGATTATCGAACTAGTGTTCGTACTCCCACAGGCACTTCCCCCTTTGTTTTGGTCTATGGCGTTGAAACAATTTTCCCTTTGAATTAGAAGTTCCTTATTTGGCTCTGCTACTTCAAGATACTGAAGTAGGAGATGAATATCGTGCTGGTAGACTTAGTCAGCTGGAACTCCTAGATGAAAAGTGCATCAATGCTTTGGAACATCTTCGTGCCTACCAAAACAAGCTTAAATGAGCATACCTCAAGAAAGTTCATCAGTGATCCTTTGAGATCGACGACCTTGTCTTAAAAGAAAATAAAAAAAATACTAATGCAACTAAAGACCTTAAAGGTAAATTTGAGCCCAATTGGCTTGGACCATATGTCATCACTGCTAAATTTGGATCGAGAGCATATCGATTAGCTACCTTAGATGGTAAAGATCTTAAAGAACCTATGAACATTATGCATCTTAAACGCTATTATGCATAAATCTGGTCATTTCATCATTGTATATATTGTTATTTTGCATATTGTTTCATTTTAGTCATCCATATAAAAATTTCCAAACAGTAATAGTATTTATTCTTTCCATTCATAAATTAAAATCAAAATATAAAAAAACATCAAAATCGTCAAAATCTTCAAAAACATATTTTATTTTCATACCTGTCAATTCTTGAAAGTATTGTAGTTATATTTTCAGTTATTTTGGATAAATTAGCATTTATTTGGAATCCCGCACTTTCCCATTCACATGAATAAATATCTTGATTTTATTTTGTATGATTATTAATCTCTCGTATATCAAAGTCCACAGTTGAATTAAATAAAATTTTGAGCATAGAGAACTGATCTTGTTATTTACTTGAACCAAATATATCTTTGCACATTAAAATGATTTC
This sequence comes from Wollemia nobilis, assembly GCA_028583015.1. Lineage (NCBI taxonomy): Eukaryota > Viridiplantae > Streptophyta > Pinopsida > Araucariales > Araucariaceae > Wollemia > Wollemia nobilis. The sequence continues at coordinate 10,866,174 of JAQPPZ010003784.1, read as the reverse complement.
ATTACAAATTCAATATGATGCTACATAGTAGAAGTGGTTTCTTGAGCGAAAAGTTTCCCCTGCTATCCTATCATGCACATGGTCTAGAATCTTTGAGAATTGACAAAAGGACAAGCTCACCCCTATCCAGAATAAAAATCCCTTGCTCTACAGCTAATCCGAGCAAGTATCCCTAGCATAGGAAGAAAAAGAAAAGTCAAAGAAAATGAGAAAAAGAAAAATATCATTTTTGTACCATCGCAACAATATTTCAGCATTATCTCAAGTTCCAAGCAAAATACAAAAAAAAAAAAAAAGAAGAAAAGAGGAGAAAAAGAAAAAAGCAAAAGCAAAAGCAATAAATCCTTTTCCCTACCCTTTGAAAAGAAAATAAGGGTGAATGAGCTTGAATCCCTGGAATTCTCAATTATTCGAAAACTGTGAGGTAAGCCCCATAACAGGTGGTTTGTGCCCAACCCGCTTGGCCTTGGGTAATCCCTAGCGTGGTGATATGTTTGTCACATTAGCGACCTTCTTTTGTACAAATCTATGTCGGCTTATGGAATAGCTAGCTCTTGATAACCTGACTTACGTAGTAGTCTAGTATAGTTACATGCATATAAATCATGGTCAACGAACATTCATTTGGTTAATTCAAATTACTTGTATCAAATTATCTTGCTCAAAATTTGTGAACGAACAATACAATTGCACACACATTTGTATTTGAGAGATTCTCTATCATTATGATAAATCAAGATCGGCAATGAACTCACATATGCACATCAGGATTCCTTACAAATCTACATTTGTCTTTGAGATAATTTAAAATATTTCTGCAACTCTTTTTGGAATAAATTTTATTCTTATTTCAGAACATCTGTTTAGTATAAAAACAATTACATACATTGTTTTCAAAAAAATCCAAAATTCTTTTCAACAACATATTACAAAATCTAGTAAATAAAGTCAAGTTATATATTATTATTTTTTGTTTATCTCAAAATAAAAAATCAAATCATGCAATAAAACTAAAATATCAATTTTTTCTTTGGATTTCGCGATGATGGTATAAGTCTATACCTATAATTCTATGCCTAGCGCAAACCATTGTCCTAATATTATTTTCCCATTAATTTTAATTTATAAAAACATATGGCTTACATCATTATGTTACACAATTGTGCTTTAAAAAGAACGCAAATTATTCTATTTCATGTCATTATGTCAACATTCAATTTTTGCAACCATGGTATAATTTCTAAGGAATTATTCAAAATTTTATCACACTTAGGAATTTATGCCTAGCAAAATCATATTTTAGTATTTCATGCATAATATTTTTATGAAAATCTGAAAACAAATCATAACCATCACAACACTAAGTCTTAAGATAGTCTCTTAAGCATTCTTTTACTTTTAGCAATATTTCTATACTGGGATTAGCTTGACAACCGAGCGAGCGACGACTTCATGAAATGGTCTATAACAACGACAATGTCTTTTGAAATTATTTTTAGAAGTCCCTTTTATTTTTCATCAAATCACACCAAAACAACCAATTGTCTACATCAGATTATTTCATTTAAATTTTACAACATGCCATAAAATTATAATATTTCTAAAAAGACATAATCACATGAATCATCAATAAACAATTGCAAAATTCAACATTAAAACGTATACACAAGTCATATCATCAAAAAGACCATATATATATCAACAAATTATGTACATCATATCAAAACTAGACTGGTATGCCACAATAAATAACCTGGCATACTCAATCCTCTCAAAAAAATATATATAATAAAAAAATACAATCTTTGTGCCATGAGCATCTAGTCTCAAGAAGCTCTCGAGCTCTCAGCCTCATCTCCTCTCCCACCCTGAGGTGGAGGAGGAGGCCCCATCGAAGTCTGCCCTGTGTCGTGGGTCCTCGACTTCGATCGTGATGATGTCCTCGACGACCCCATCCTAATCGGCCCCGTAATGTCGACTGGTAGCTGTAACCTCTGGCTCTCTAGAACCATCTGGTAGTATGCTCCCTGGTAGAATGTAGTCTGAGCCATAGACCGCACCAGCTCCTACATGCTCACCCCTCCACCTCGAGCTTTGAGCCGTGTAGCCTCATCCTGCAGTGTCTGCACCTGAGCCCAAAGGCGGGCAACCTCAGCCTAGAGAGCCGTCGTCTTGTTGCTCTCCCCTACCTCAATACCCTTGCCCTTATCATGTGATGGTGGTCTCTCACCCTACTAAGAAGGGACTCCCATCTCTCTCCTCCTTGTCTCCTGAGGTCTTTGTGGTTCCTGAGTCATCCTATGACATCTCTCCTATGGATACCATCGCTGCTCTCTCCTGTCGTGACCTTAAGCTACCTCAATAGCAGTCTGGCATCGCCTCCCCATCCGTTGCACCATGGCGTGCACTGGACCCTGCACCCTCGTCATATGAGGAGGGTAGATGCCTATGTACCAGGCATCATATCCGTTTACGACCCCAGCATCGTCACCATCCACTGGCTGGATGGGGGCATCATCCGCATCCTAACTCTAGAATTGTTGCATGTTTAGAGCCTCGCTCAATGTAGTACTTCCTGAACAGTCTGAGAGTACTCATAATCCTTGAGAGAAGGGATCCCTTACTGTAGCCCAAACTATTGTAAAACCTGGTCGTAGTGGTGGAGCTCTACCTCTCCCTGCTCCATCCTCAGCTAGTAGACTCGCCTGATGTGAGCCAGCTCCTGCCCATCCTCTACCCACCCGGGGTGCTCTCACCATGGCCTCCAGGTGATCTGGTCTAGGATGAGGTCGTTTAACAACCTTCGTGACATCGACAGATCTATCCGCTGCTGTGACCCCCTTTGTAGCCACCAATAGAAGACCCGGGGCCTCTCTCAGTCAACCCCTATCAGTGGGAGCCCTATCGGCCTCTACACCACGATGTGCTCCCAGCACCAAACCTACGATAGCGATGTCAAGACTAGACATCGGCCTCCCTTATATATGACCCCATGAAGGATCCTATACAGGCGACATAACACAAAACTACCCCAAGAAAACCTGTAATCGTGGTCTCTCATATCACAGACCACATATGAGAGGAGCCATGGTAGTCTGCATCCACTCTGGTGGCACAATAGTAAGCCACCTACCACCCCTACCAAAACTTGAGTCAGCATAGATGCCCCAAGCATCTACCTTAGAGACTCGATGTTCACTCCGCCCTTCTCCAAGGTGAAGCTTGGGTCTCCGATCAATCTCATCATCACCTGGCCCTGATTGGTCATAGGCGTCATCAACCGTCCCTGTATGGGGATCCTCATGATCCTCCATACATCCTCTAGTGTGGGAGTCATCTCCCCTGTTGGTAACCAGAAGCAGGACAACCTCGGATACCATCTCTCTGCTAAGGCTGTCAGCAGCCCCATGTTTATCGGTACTTGTGGCATCTTTGCCACATGTTGCAAACCGACCTGAGCCAATCGGTCGTGCTCTGCCTGATCAAGCATGACTATGTCATATCGTAGACCGCCATATTTCCATTCTTGAATCTTTAGTAATACCTTCTGCAAAACAAACAATAAAAAAACAAAAATTCATTAATCAACCAATCATTAAAATCAGATTACATACATTTTAACCAAACTTAATTTCATCAAGTGATGATATCGTCCACTATTAGATGATATCGTCCCAAGTTGGGCAAAATCATCCTTTGTAGGATGAAATCATATCCGATTTTGCAACTTGGGGGATCGCCCCTTTTTGAACGAGATTGCCCCTAGTTCACCAATTTCGCCTTCCGATGAAATCAACGATCTAGGGACGATTTCGTCTCGACGACGTCGATGGCCTAAAAAAGGCCGCAATGCCCCAAAACAGTCTAAATTTAAAACAAAAAATTGCACAACTTAAATTCAAACCTAATTTACTAGGATTAGATCCTTACCCATAGCCCGCACCGGACCTCTGTCGCTCTGTGCGTTGTCTCCACCATTTTTCTCTCTGCAGAGCTCTAGAACAGTAAAAATGAACAGTAACAATGAATTAGGGTTTTACCCTATTTTTATTAATTTTATTTAAAAACAACTTTTTTTAATTTTTGCTTTTCCGTGCTTTTACCTCAAACGTTCGATTTGAGTAAAAACACGGAGGGGGCACCATAGTCAGTAGTCGTATGATTCAACCTAGAATCGTCATCTAAGAAATTGAGTACATTTTTGCTTTCTCGTAAAATGAGAAGAACTCATATTTAACGCATTTTCTTCAAAAAATTTGCTAAAGAGGGGGCAAAATGTAGCACCCTAAAATTGGTGCAGTTAAACCTTAGTAAAAGATAAAAATTCAAATTTTACCTTGAACTGCTTGTTAAACCCCCTGTTACCTGCTTTCCTCATTTTCTATGCCATTTTTAGGATTTGTTTTGATCGTTGGATGATATCGTCTAAGATCAGATGCAATCGTCCTAGATCTGATGAATTCGTTTGGAATAGAACGTCCAGACGATTTTGTCCCAAAACCAAATTTTCATACTTAGCTTCTGTTCCAATAGCCTCTCTAACCTGGGCAAAAAGCATGTCTGCGCAGTTAGAGTCTCCTCCATTGGAGATATCCCAAATTGGGATGATCTCCAACCTCCTAACCTCTCCCTAATCCTATATAAACTGAGATTTTCTCAGTTTATCCCCCTAAATCTCTGCCTAAAACTTTGACTGACTCCCCTGAACCCCCTAGCTGACAGATTTCCCTGCAAAGATAGTTTCGTATGCCTTAGGGCATCCTCACATCATTATTTGCATTATGTATTTCATGTTTTCTTGCAGGAACTTTACTATTCTTTAGTTGAAGCAAGCTTGGATCGTCGCAAGCGATTCCAGACTATTTCGGACGATCTTGTCAAGGAGCGTAGATGATTTCGTACGATTGGAGGCGTTCCTGACTATAGTCTAGATTGGGGGTAATCAGAGCCCAGAGTTTGCATTTCCTTAGCTTTTTTTTGTTTCTGACTAATTCGTCAGATTGACGATGATCTTGTCTGATCTCAGACGATCACTTACAAGTTGAGACGATCTAGACTGCTACAAAACTTAGAATCTTCATCAGACATCCAGAATCAGGTATGTACTGTTCTGGTTAGCATATTCTCTGTGTTTAGCATTCATTCTTGTTTTTTGTATTCATAGAATCAGCATTGGCATATAGAATAGTTTAGATTCATCTTGGCCAAACCTAGGAATTGAATGATTAAAGCACAAAGCCAATTAAGGTCATGCCATTTGAAGTGGATTATTGGTAGTTGTATCTAGAGAAAGTTTGTATAAAGAAATTACTCTTGTGAAACATCATTCTAATAAATTTAAAAATATTAAAGCATGAAAAGAAAGGAATCAACCAAAACTTATTCATAGGGATCTATTTTAGATGAACAACCATTCCCTAACCAAGGTATAAATAGACCTAAATTCATAATTTTTCTTGGTGTATTTAGTTGTATTAAAAAAAAATGACATTTGATAAATGAGAGGTTTACTAAATTCAAAACACTTGTTAATAAAATAATTTAAGAAGTTTATTGTTTGAGGCTTGATGCAAATGGAGAATAATCTAAAATGATGGCTTTGAAATTTCTTATCCATAAACAACATTAGATTAAAAAAACACCTCCATATAAATCATGATAAAATGGCTAAGTTAAAAGATAGTGATCATAACCTTCATAGAAATAGAGAGTAAGTTTACAAAGGCACTCATTAAACCCCTAGCAAACCAATAGAGCAATTAGGCCTTTGAACTTGTAGAGTGACATCAAATTTGACTTTCTCCTCATGATAAAAACTCTATTTTGGTCATATTGATAATTACATATTTAACATGTGAAATTTCTTGGATTTTTTCTTTTAATAATTTTATATAAATAACATCTACTTTGATTGAATCGTCTTACCAAGTAGAACTAAATGATGAGATGTAAATACATAATTTTAATGTGTAAGTGGCAATTGGAGGGATAGAATATTTTATTGTCTTATTCTTGTAATTTGATAAACTATACAACACTCTCTTTTGTGTCTAACCATGTGACAACACCATTGATGTCACTCCCTCAAGTAGCTCAACCCTATATAAATCCACAACCTCCATTGATCTTACCTCAAGCAACTCTAAATCCACCTTCCTTGAATACCAAGGCATAAATTCCAAATTGGAGCAACTTGAAAAATAAAACTCCAAATTAGAGGAACTAGAATGACAAATGGCCTCCCTTCAAGGATACTCATCCAATAATAAATGTTTTCATGATCAAATTTGTAAATAACCATTAGACCCCATCCTAGCTAATTTACCTTTCCCACCCAATTTTGAAACTCCCAAGTTTCAAATATACGATGGTAAGCAAGATATGGTCAATCACCTTAGGCTCTTCCAAGTTGCTTGTAGTGACATCACACGTGATAAAATTTTGCTTCTCAAGCTCTTTACTAAAATTCTTAGTGGTCCTACTTTAGAATGGTATTTTTAGATACTTCCCCACTCAATTAAGAGCTTTAAAGAACTTGTGGAGATGTTTGTCCAACAATTTTTGTGTATATTGAAGAAAATATCATGATTGGTGATCTTTACCAACTTAAACAAGCTAAAGATGAAATATTTACTGATTTATTGGTTAAATGACAAGCCCTAGTAGGGAGACTTCAATATGTCCCCCAACAAAAGGATCTCTTATATATTTTCATATGCAACTTGCATGACCAATTGGCTTATCCCTTGGAAATAGCCAATATTTCCTCTTTTGAAAAGGTGGTTGATATAACTAAATGTGTATAATTTGCTCTCCTATGAAGAGGATAACTTAAACTCAATTAAGAAGAGGAAAATTTGTCCTCCTCTAATAACAAAGGAAAATATAAGAACACACATGTAGTGGACAATGGAGTTAGATATTATTATCAAGCCAACAATGTAAGTACAATAATAATTACATCCTAAAATATTGTCCTAACAAAAGAATGAAAGCCTAAACATAACTTTACTAGGCTAAACCAATCACCTTCCACCATTCTAAAACTTCTTAAAGAAAAAATTATAGAAATTCCAATAATTAAATCTTTAAATACCACAAAAGAGCTACCTCATTAGTATAGCCATGATGAACATTATGATTTTCATCATATCATTGGCCACAATAATGATAGGTGACACCTTATGCAACCTCATCCAAGACCTTGTAAGGGGTAGCAAAATAATCGTCAGTGATACATAGTCTTCTTCCAATCAAGATCTTGGAATATTCCAGGATTCCTTACCTAATTAAAATCAATGAGTAGCTAATCATGTTCAAGGCCAAAATATGGTAGGCATAATCAATATATCTCCCTTCTATGACTTAACCCAATAAAAAATTAAAAATCAACCTTCAGGTCAACCCTCACAACCTCCCTTGGTCCTATGTTAGAAAACTAAGGTATTTTCCTCTTATAGACCTTGTTTGGTTATTTGACTTGCTAATGATAACCAAAATGTTTTCAACCTTTTTTATTAGCTTAAGAATACACCTACTAAGATATGCCTTCTAGAACTAGTAAAAACTTCTCCCACCCACAAAGACATCCTAATCAACCTTTTGAGTGAGAAAAAAGTCCCCCAAGACCTTCCTCTTGATGATGTTACAAATTTTTTGGGGTCTATTGGGGTTAACAATACAATCCTACCATTTCATGAAAGTGACATCCCTTCATATTCTATGTTAGGGTATTACTCCTTTACATCACAAAATATATTGGAAATAAGCTCATTAAACAAGTTTTTTTTTTATAATGGTTCAACACTCAACATTTGCAATATAAAATTTCTTGGTCATTCTAGGCCGACCAGACAAGATTTACACAAATATCATATAAACAATTAGGGCCTTTTAAAATGAGGAGTGAGAAGATAGTGGTACACTAACCTTGTCCCTTAAAATCAGGCCCTAAATGATTTTAAAGCTCTTCAAATTATGCATAAATTGATCTAAGAATCATTTGAATCGGACAACCCATCATGGAGATATAATGAAGTTCATCATTATGTTAAAGAAACAAATATATATATATATATATAATATTATTATATATATAATAATATATATTCAATTTTTATTTTTTATTATAAAATATTATAGAAGCCAATAACATCTAATAAATACAATAACATCAAAATTAAAATTAAAAGGGCACCCAAATTTAGAAAGGTGAATTATATAAAATTTGACAAATGCAACAACATAGCTATAGAAGATAAAAATCTTGTAATAAATATGAAACAATTGTACAAGTGTTTAATACAAGGATGTAATATTATAGGGTGTAGGGAACTCTATTCTGTTAGGATGGTAGGAACAACCTATAGAAAAGAGAAATGTAAGAAAGAAATGCAAGGAAAGAAGAGGTCATGAAGGAACTAAGAAGACCAAGAACATAGAAAGGAGTTCCTACACTATGCTTTATAGAAGATCTGTATATAATTTATAAATCAATTGGAAGATGAACCACTTCAGATTCCAATTGATTATAGTGTAATTTTATGAACAAATCATGAACTACTTATTTAGCTTCCTTTGAGTTTGAATCTAGTGCTAATGTGTGGATGACTAAATGATTGAGTTGATCTTGCACAAAGAGGTGTTAGAAATCTAGTATTACAAAGTCTATGGTTAGTTTATCATTAAATGATGATATGTAAAATTGACACTTGAGGATTGTTAACTTTTGAATATTAGCATCGCGGGCTTTGATGCCAAAGAGGTCATGGCATCACAATAAGACTTGACACTAGCTCATTTGGTGATGAGAGTAGATAGAAATCAAGGTTTTTAAGTTGTAATGGATCTAGTATCATTCTCCTTGGGACTTTAAGAAATCCTTGCTTTGCTCATATCAAGTTTCCTTCTTGAAAATCCTTAGTAGTTTGAATTTATTCAAATATTTCAAGCAAAAAATCTCAATATTAAGCTTGTTTCTTTCTTGCACTCACACTTGCTCCCTACTTCTTTCTTACATTCATTCCCTTCTTCTTGAGATCACAATAATTAATAAAAGAAAATCATTTTATAAAATCATATAAATTACAAATAATAAAAATAAATAAGTAATAATTTTCTAAATTGGTTGTATAGGATTGAAATGGACCCCACCCATATTACATTGTGATTGTGTTATTGTGATATGAAAACAATATTTTTAAAATTCTACTTGCATCTTATGGCAAGATTTGAACCTAGGTTTCCTCCTTGAAATTCAAAGTATTTAATTAGTTAAGCTCATGTCATTTGATAAATAAATAAGTAATAATTATTTGATAAACCATTTGAATTTTTTTAATAATCTATCTTTGGTTTTTATTAGAGGATACTCCCATCAAAATAAACAATATTACATTTATCTCCTTACATTGTTATCAAATTAGTTAAATCATATCCAACTTGCATTTTTATCAAAGATATTCTTCATTTGTCTTTCTATCAAAATATTCTTCATTTTCCTTTCTCTCAAAAATATTCTTCATCTTCCTCAAATTGATAAGTTTTTGCAATCAACTTCTTGATATCATTTGCATTAAGAGATAGAATCTCACTTGACCAATTGCATTTTAAAATTTAAATTTGGCTAAAACGATATTTGCTACCCAGTTGTCTTTATTATAAATATGTTGGCTATAACAACCTGTGAATTCTCTAATACTACCTTTTTGATGGGTCTTATTCATACCTCCACTATTCCAAGTTATAATTTTCATCATCATTTTTTGTTTTCATTTGTGGTTTTAGTCCCATTTCTTGTTAACACTTGTAATATTTGATTTTGTTTTCATATCAATATTCCTCTAAGTTTCTTTTTCTTTTTGTTTCTACTCCTTTGGTCTTCTTCTCATTTTTTCTTTCCCATCAACACTTCCATATTCATCAATATCTTCAATTTTTTTATATTGTTTATAGTGAAATTGATCATCTATATGTTTTTCTTGCTTTAAAGGATTTGAAGTAGAAGGAATAAACTCAAAACCACTTTCTTCTTTATGGTGCCCTAGAAACCCTAACGTATAAGGACATTCCTCCATAGTAATGACCTCCTTATGCTACACTAAAAATCCTAAATTATTATGGATATCCTTTATGCTCATTTATTTATAATGCTACTCTTGAAACCCTAGAGTATAAGGGATAACCTCTAGACTATTCTCATTCTACTACAAGGAGAGGAATTTAAACTGTTTGAGGAAAATGAAGGCAATTTACTTGGAATAGAATTAACCTCTTCTAACTCCTTATGTTTCCCTAAATACCCTAAATTACCATGGATATCCTCCATGATTGTTTCTTTATTATGCTACTCTTGAAACCCTCAAGTATAAGTGATAACCTCTAGAATAATTTTATTTCTACTACAAGGAGAGGATTTTAAACTACTTGAGAAAAATGAAGATAATTTACTTAGAATAAACTTGACCCCTTCTACCTCCTTTGTTTTAAATTTTTCTTCACATATTTTTTGGTATCTTTAATTCCTTTTGATGTTGTAAATAGGCTTATTTTACCTCTTTTTAGAGAGTTAATCCATGTAGACTATGTTGAATTTTTATTTTTTGATGTTGTAGATAGGATTTCTTTACATATTTTTAGGAAGTAGAATATCCTTGTTCTACTTGATTTCTACTACAATATGATCTCCTTACTTCATTTTTAAGTTTATCTCTTGACCAAAATTTTTTCTTTCTCCATCGTTTTCACTTTTGTAATCTCTTATTATGTGTCTAATCTCGTAACATTTGTGGCATCAAAATGCAATATTTTTCATAATCCACTTATTGATCTCATTCTCTTGATTTAGATTCAATATTAATCGATTATGGTAAATATTTTGAAATAACCATAACAACACATAGCTAGGTATATATAACATGCTTTTGCTCAATAGTAGTTGTCCATCCTAGATGAACTTCCTTAGGGTATTGCCAATATTCTTGAAAACATATTTATTGATAAGCTAATATAGAAGACCAAACAACCTAACCACACACTAGTTTTTATCTCGATATAAAATTCTCATTCCATGGTCTTAAATATAGAGCATATCTCCCCTAAACCACAATCACTACCCATTATATTATCCCTTATTTTTGAACTTGAAAATATGATGAGGAAAAAAACCTTTATGAAGAAATATCAAGAAATAATTTGAACTCAATCCCCACTTCCACTTGATCCAATTTTGAATCTCTAAAAACCTAGGCAAGTATCCATGGAACTTATGTGTTAACCCTATATTTTTAAGAACCATTATATTATGCTTGATCATCTCATCCTTGATAATCACTTTTGGTGTAACATCTACTCCTTGGATTAAACTTGCCATATATTCCCTCTTTCTCTTGTCTCTAACTTGGGCATCCATACTTCCTATTAGGGATTTCAAACATGACTTTCCTTCCATCCTACCTATTTTTCCTCATATGAATCCTTTTTATTTTAAAATTTTCCAAAGATCTCAACAAGAAAATATGAGACCTCCTAGATCACACTTGCTTTTGGCTTGCCATTACACTATTTTAAAATTTTAATAAAAATATAAAATGTTTTTTTTTCAATTTAATTATTATGAATGGGAAGTATCCCAAATATATTTTTTCAATTGGTTATATAGGATTTAAATGGGCCCCACCCGTATTACATCATCACCACATAGTGGTATTACAACAAAGCTTGGATATTATCCATGTACCGCTTGGCAAGATTTGAACCTTGATCTCCTCAAATATTGAGGAATATAACCAATTGAACTAATGCCACTTGATAAGTATCCCACATATATTATTTATATCAAGATTATATTATAATGATATTTTTAATAAATTGGATTATTATAGATCACTTTATTGGTCTAACTATTGGAAATTTTGAGTATAGTGTTGTCATTTATGTCAAAGGTGAAAAATAAATGCAAAGGAATTTTTAATGGTTGTGAAAGCAAGCAAAGAGAATTTTGAAGAAAAGGATTATAAAATTTAAATTATAATTTTTAAATATTATTAAGAGAGTTTGGAAGTAACAAGGGCTTCATTTGGTAACAAGAAAAAGGAAAGGGAGATTTTTCATTAGTGTAAAAAGATCCAAGGAAAAAGGTTTACTTCTCATTGGCGAAAAAGACCTAAGGCAAAAGGTTTATTTTAATATATTTTCTTAAATATTATAATACCTAAGTTTAAAATTATATGGCGCCAAAGACAATTCAAATTATTTTTAAATAAATTTGAAAGGTGGGCCGACATCTAAAACATGCATGAAAAGCATATAAATACCCTAAGTCTTTGGAAATAAATGGTGTGGTTAATAATTTGATTTTCATGCAATCGTGCAAGTGGTGACAGCGAATAAGGAAAATAGCATAGCATTGATTTTAGAGTGCAGAAGGAGGATAAAATAAATTAAGTTATTATCCCTTGAGTCCGGGGCCAAGGGACTAAAGCATTTGCAAGGTGGAGGTTTGCTGTTCGATTCTCCCTAGCACCAGTTTTGAAGGGTTTTATTATTTTTTGTGAACACACCAACAAAGGTGGAGGCCTACACGATAGGTCTCAACCGCTTGGCTAGCGCAAGCGGTCACGCGCTGCATTAGGAGGTTGAGATCGGAGGGTCGATTCCCATTCGTGCTAGAAAATTAATTTTTAGGTAAAAGGTATGCGCTAATGTTGATTAATATTTGATTTTCTTGGTGTTTGAGGGGTGTGCTATGGTGTAAAGGTTTTTGGCATATAGGAGGTATAAGGATAATTTATTTTTGCCAAATGTTTTGAAGATATTGTTGTCATTAAAATTTATTTTGATATATATGCAAGAGTAGGAGTGATAAGGTGTAAATGGTTGATTTAATATTGCAAATCAATATTATGAGTCATTGAGTGGTTTGAAAATTATTTTATGAAAGTAGGAGATAAAATGTATAAAATGTGTCTTTATTGTTTGTAATATTTGCATTAATATTTGAAGGACTTGGTTCATGATTTGATGTTTTATTTTGAAAAACCAAGGGAGTTATAGAGCATTGGTTTGGAATAAAATTGAGCATATTTTTTTGAGAAGGAAATTCATGTGGATAGTTTGAGAAAGTATTTTCCTATCTAACCATTGAAGTAGCACTAGAAAAATCAGGTGTACAGGTTTTTGAAGATATATCTCCATAAGAGCAAAACAAGAGGTATGGGCACATCATTCCTTATTTAAGGTGTTTTTTTGAGTAAATATTTTTGAAGTATAAGGTGGAGATAAAAGGATTGTTTTGGTAAGCATTGTTGAAAATATTTGAGTTAGGGTTTGAGACCTACATATGCATAAATTATTGAAAGAAAGTTGAAACAATTGCATTAGAGTTTGAATATCTTCTTGTATTCTATTATTGAATGGTTTTGGAAATATTTGGGATATATTTTGAGAACAAGTGTGCTTTCATTGTTGAGATTGAGATATTTGTGCTAGAGATTGTGAACTACTTGTGCTAGGGTTGAAGACAAGTTAGTGCATCATTGTGAAACCTTTTGAACATTGGTTTGAGAGATATTGATAGAAATTGTGAAAGTGTTTGAGATCAATTTTGTGAGAGAAAATTATGCATTAGTGTGATTGATCATAGAGAGAAAATTTGCAAGAAAGATAGACCAGTTTTGTAAAACCAGTTATACATTGTTTTGATTTGATTTGAAAGAGATTTTGCAAGAGATAGAGATTGACTAAGTATGTACAAGATTTATGAGTGTGAAGAACATATTGAGGTTGTGTTAGGGCATATCATTCTCTATATGTTCCAAAGGTTAAATAAATTCTAAGTAGAATTTATCTGTGTGAAGAAAGCTTTTTTGAAAGAGATTTAAGTTGTGTTTTGTATGCAAGATTTGGATTTATTTGAGCAGGTTTTATGAGCAATGTTGAAGGTAGATTTGAGCAAGTCTTTGAGAAGTCTTGAGGGTAGATTTGAGCAAGTATTTAAGAAGGCTTAAGGGTAGATTTGAGCAAGTCTTTGAGAAGGCTTGAGGGTAGATTTGAGCAAGTCTTTGAGAAGGCTTGAAGGGTATATTTGAGCAAGTCTTTGAGAAGGCTTGAGGGTATATTTGAGCAAGTCTTTGAGAAGGCTTGAGGGCAGATTTGAGCAAGTATTTTGAGAAGGCTTGAAGGTAATATTTGAGCAAGTATTGAGAGAATACTTGGGATAATTTTGGTGCATATTTGTGAGCATAGTTAGAGTCAGATTTGTGCTAGAATTGGGATAGAGTTTGGTGTAGATTTGAGATAGAGTTGAGAGTAATATTTGGAGGTGATAGAGAAAAGAGGATAGATTTCTCCAATGGATAGAGGTCCATCAACCAGTACAGTGGGAATAGAGATCTCCTATGGAGAGAGATCCACAAGCTAGAGTAGTGGGGACAGAAGTCTTCTAGAAGTTCATCAGCTAGAGCAGAGGGGATAGAGTTCTCCTATGGGGAGAGATCCATGAAATAGAGCAAGGAGGATAGAGTTCTCCTATGGGTAGAGATCCATGAACCAGAGCAAAGGGGATAGAGTTATCCTGTGAGTAGATATCCATGAACAAGAGAAAAGGGGAAAGAGTTCTCCTATGGAGAGAGATTTGTGAACCAGCTAGGGGATAGATTTCTCTTGTGGATAGAGATCCATAAACCAGAGCTAGGGGATAGAGTTCTCCTATGGAGAGATATCCACGAACTAGAGCAAGGAGATAGAGTTCTCCTGTGGAGATAGATCCATAAATTAGAGCATATGTCTCCTTTGGATAGAGGTCCATAAATATTGTAATAGGGAATTGATTCCCAAGAGATTTGATAAGAAAATTTAAAAGAAATATTTTCTCCATGGAGTAGCCCACATTGGGTGAACCACATTAAATTTATGTCTCTTGTGTGTGATGACTTGTGCATTGATTTGATTACTACTATTTATATTTCCATTGATAATATTAGATAATATTATTTGGGAAAGAAAATTAAAATTTGATCTTATATTGTTCACCCCCCTCTCAGTATAAGCTTGTGTTCTTTAATTGGTATCAGAGCAGGTTTCTTTGAAAGAGTCTAACAACTTGAAGGAATATGTTATAGGAACACATATGACATCTCATAATGGATATTCATCAAATAAGGCACCATTGTTTGATGGAAATAATTATACTTTTTGGAGCATAAGAATGAAGACTTAATTAATGGCACAAGGATATGAGATATGACAATCAGTTGAGGATGGATTCACACCTACAGCTAATCCTCCCATAAATAAATATGGTAAGCTATTGCATGTGAATAATACCAAGGCTATGAATGGAATCTTAAGTAGTTTACATGAAGCCGAATTTATGAAATTTATGCACTGCAAATTAACAAAAGAGAAATGGGAAAAATTGAAGCAAACAAATGAAGGAGATAAAAAGGTCAAGTTGACAAAACTACAAAACCACAAGAAAAGGTTTGAAGATTTAAATATGGGAGACAAGGAAGACATTGCTACATACTTTATTCGTGTGGATGAGATTGTTAATACCATGCGTGGGCTTAGATTTGAAATTGAAGACTCTAATGTTGCTCAAAAGGTTTTAAGGTCACTTCCTATGAGGTATGATGGAAAAGTTTTAGCTATAGAAGAGATGAGAGATATTGAAAGTTTAACTATGGATTAGTTACATGGAATTATCATAGTGTAGAGATGAGAATAATGAAGGATCCCAACTCCAAGAAAGAGATAGCTTTTAAAGCATCAAAGAAGAAAAAAGATAAGAAACCAGAATCAAGTGGTGATTCAAGTAGTGATGAAGAAGCTAACTATGGGAGAAGAAACAAGAAGGACTCAAGAAATTACAAAGGTATGAAAATAGTGAAATATTTTAATTGTGGTAATTTTTGTCACTATGCATCTAATTGTCTAGAAGCTGGAAGTAGTAGCAGTGAAGAGAAATAGGATCATAAGAAAAAGGAAGCAGGAAAATCCAGACATGAAAAGAAAAATAGGTATGGTCAAGGCAAACATGAAAAATGTTATTTCAAAGGTATAAGAAGAGTTTCTATGTTAACAAGGCAGGAAAGGCTTCAAGTGATAGTGATGAAAGACTCTTAGATAGTGAAGAAGAAGAGATTCTATTTTTGGCAATAGAAGAGGAAGAAAATGCTCCTGTTGAAGATAAAGTCAAAAAATTGAAGATGCTCTTAGAGACCAAGAAGTAGAGAAAGATTCAAAAAATTAAGAGGAAGGAGTAGATCATCTAGAAGTAGAACTTATTGTTGCTCTTAGAGAATTGAAAAAAGTTAGAAAGTAGAATTCAATACTAAGGGCTCAAGTTCAAGAATGTGAGGAAGAAAAATAAAAGCTTATACAATACCTAACAAACTCAAAAGCTAAGGCAAGGAGATTTAAAAATGTCATGAGTGAAAAGTTAAAGGCAAAAGATTTAGAATATGAAAGACTAGAACAAGAGGTAGTTTAACTAAGGATGGAAGTGAAATATTCTAAGTACAAGCTACATAGGTTTGGGAAAAGTTCAAATACTTTGGATAAGATTATAAATGCACAAAGATCATAATCTATAAAAATAGAACTTGGTTTTGAAGAAGGACAAGGGAAACAAGAAGAAGGGTCAAGCTCAAGCTCAATAGAAGAGGAAGTTTAAGAGGAAGAGAGTGAATACAAAAGTGAGAATTATGCAGATAATTTGAAGAATAGAAGCTTCACTAAGAAAGGAAACAATGCACAAACAAGAAACATGGATCATCACAAAGAAGGCAAAGAAAGGACTAAGATACTAGAGGGTTTAAGACAAGATTTATTCAAAGGATGTTTTTTTCATGTAATCGGTTTTGTCACAAGGCTATGCATTGTAGAACTCATGGAAAGAAGGAGTATTGAAGAACACAAACTTATACTAAGAGAGGGGGGTGAACAACATAAGACCATTAATGTCCTTAATTGCAATAACCAAATATAGCAGTGTGCATTAATAACTCAGATAGCAGTAGTAAGCAAGAGCACAAGTCACCACACACAATTGAGACACAACAATTTACGTGGTTCACCCAATGTGGGCTACTCCATGGAGAAAATATTTTACTAAAACTTTCTCAATCAATCTCTTTGGGAATCACTCCCAATTACAATGTTTATGGATCTCTATCCAAAGGAGATGTTGATCCCCTAATCTCAAGTTCGTGGATCTCTTCCACAGGAGAACTCTTTCCCCTTCTACTCTGGCTATGTGATCTTCTAGAAGACTTTGTCTCTCTACTACACTAACTGGTGGACCTCTCTCCACTTGAAGACTCCTCACTCAGATCTATCTTCAACTATGTTGGCTACTGGATCTCTATCCACTGAGACTCTATCCTCTATACTCTATCACCTCCAAAGCTCTATCAATAGGCTCACTAAGAACCTGCTCAATAGGCTCACACAGAACCTGCTTAACAAGCTCACACAGAACTTGTCAAATATGCGCTAGCAAGCTCACCAAGAACTTGCCCAAATCTGCTCTAGCAAGCTCACCAAGAACTTGCCCAAATCTGCTCTAGCAAGCTCACCAAGAACTTGCCCAAATCTGCTCCAACAAGCTCACTAAGAACTTGTCCAAACACTGTCCTCAAATATGTCCCAACACTATCCTCAAATCTATCCCAAAGGCCTTCTCAAAGGCTCAATCAATCATGCTCAAGTAGTACTCAAAATGAACTCATCCATAAATATATCAAGGCAAAGCTCAAAGATGTACTCAATAATGAATGGCAGTGTACTCTTCAATGGATGACATCAATGATCCACAATGATCTCAACTCAACTCAACTCATAGAAGCATAAAGAGAATTGTTAGAGACTCAATATGTTCTAAGCTCAATCTCAACTCAAATCAACTCATAGAAGCATAAAGAGAATTGTTAGAGACTCAATATGTTCTAATCTCAATCTCAACTCAACTCAACTCAAATCAATCTCAACTCAACTCAAGTCAAGTCTTATAGAACCATAAAGAGAATTGTTAGAGACTCAATATGTTCTAACCTTAATCTCAACTCAACATCAGAATGATGGAATAGTTTGTTTCATAGAACTTGAACAATCACTTCACACATCACTTGACTAGGCTCAATCAACTCAACTCAACCAATCATCACAAGGGACAACTCTCTCTCACACAACCCTAGTCCAAGTATGTATCAACCAACTCAAATGTTTCCAACAATGCTCAACCACAAATCTCACATAACAATGATACTCATGTTCTTTTCTAACTCAAGTTCTTTCACAACCAATGGGCTTCAACAACTATGCTTATCAAACAAGGTTTAGACACAACTCTCAATTCAGAAAACCTTGAAGCATTCAACCAACCACTTTCGAAAAGGAAACCACAAACAATCCTTTTCCCTCCAATGATATTTCAGAAATCAACCACCATAAACAATCAATAGGAGAATGTGCCCATACCTTTTATGAAGATGAAAAAACCTCTTTGTAAATCTGCCACAATCACAAAATTCTTTTGCCAATCTTCACAAGGGTTAGTAGATCACAAAATAATCAACATTACTCCACTTTTCAATAATCATCACCAAGGCCTTTAATTGCACAACTTCCTTATCTCTCCTAAAACCACTTGTACCATAAAATAAAATAAATCAAAACATTGCATAACCTTTTCACTCCCAAAACCACTTATACCATAAAATAAAATAAATCACAATATTGCATACCTTGTCACCTCATGAAAGAATTAATCCTCTTGAAAAATAACAAGGCAAACTTCACTTTTGGAACCCCTTTGCAAAATCAGAAATATCTCTTTACACACACCTTATTTCTCCTTCTAAATAAGTTAGTCAAATAGCCCTCGAAATAAGCTTTCTTACGATATATAATATGCCCCCTTTCCGAAATAAATTGAAACCTTTACATATATATGCCAACCTCCATTAATTGCACATAGGTCGGCCCTCCATTAATTTAAACTTAAACTTTAAACTTTAATATCTTCATCACCGGAGGTCCTTTTTCGATGAAACAAAATTCCACCTTGGCTTTTAAGAAAAGCCCTTTCCACATAAGCCCACCATGGTTTTAAATAAAACCTTTTATTTTGTCTGCCTTGGTTTTCATAAAAACCCTGTAAATAGCCATGCTTTCCAAAATATCATAAATGCTTATTTATGAAATATTTTGGCCACCAAAACCAAATGTGATCCATGTGACATCAATGAAAACATAAAATACCTCAAATTACCTCAAATTTCCAACAATATCCCCCTTTGTCATTGATGGCAACACCTCTAATGCAAACACCACAATCACTGCAAAAACCATCTCTGAGAATCAAAGTTGCTCCCCCTGACTCAATACTCTCTATGGAGGCTGCTCCCCCTAACTCAATACTCTCTTTGGAGGCTGCTCCCCCTAACTCAATTCCATCTTTGGAGGCCACTCCCCTAACTCAATGCTCTCCCCCTTACTCAAATCTCTCCCCCTTTGACATCAATGGCAAAAGGGACACCTATGGGGCTAAAAGATATGACTCTTAAGCATAGCCCCCTCACCCCCTTCTCTCTTGAGGTGATTAATTTTGGGGTGGGAGTACCTTTACTCCCATATTACATTGATTCTTTCCTCTATCAACTTCCTTCCATGTTTTTTTGATATCCTTCTCTTGATGAATTACTTGATCTTCTTGTCTTGAACCTGTTTGACCTTCTTGCCTTGAACCTGTTTGGAATTGAGTCCTACACCATCTTGCAATATGCCCAAAGTTATTGCAATTAAAACACTTGATATTGTAGCCTTTGGATGGTGCCCATGTCCTGAATTCTTTCTTGAAGTAATTTCCATATCCATTCCTTTCCTGAACCCTGTATTGTGAAGCTCTGTTTTCATGACCATTATTACCATGACTTCTGAATTGTGTAGCTCTAAAACCAAAACCATGTTGCTCATTTCCTTTGCACTGAAAAGCTCTATGACCAATCCTATTGCATGAGAAGCAATGTCCCTGAAAACCATACCTTCTTCCCTTGAAGTTTCTTCTAGCAAAATCAAACTTCTTTGATCCATGGATCCTACAATGTATAGCCCTGTGTCCAAATCCATTACAAGAAAAACAATATCCTTGAAAAGCCCTTTGTTCATGCCTTGGTTCCTCATACCTTTCTTGACCATTATCCTTATGATCATCTTCAACTTGTGCATTTCATTCTTGAACCTTCTTTGTAGCATCTAAAACCTCTTCTTATTTCCTTGCCTTTCTCTTCAATAATTTCTTTTCCCTTTGATCTTGATTCACCTATCTCAAAACAAGAACCAAATTGAATATTTGGAGCCATAGGAACTTTGGAACTTTCCTCACAAATCTTAGGTGCTTCCTTGCTTTCATATTTTAGAAATTCATTTCCTTTTGAGTGTGATTCCTCAAACCTGAAATATGAGACCTTTGGTGCTTTGAAACTTTCCAAAACTTGTGCAACTTATCCTTGGAGTATTTCACTTCCAATTAGGATACAACTTCATGTTCTAATCTTTCACATTCTTGCTTATTACCTTATAATTGTTCAAGATAATGAGCTTCTTTGAAATTTTCTTTGAAGCCATCTGTGTTCTTTGTAGAATCTGCCCTCAAGCTGTTAGCCTTTCCGAAGGAACCCACTTTGATACCAATTGAAGAACACAAGCTTATACTGAGAGGGGGTGAACAGTATAAGACCACTTTTTACTTTTTCTTCAAACCAATATCAATTAATATTCTTAATTGCAATAACAAATATAGCAGTGTGCATTAATAACTCAGATAGCAGTAGTAAGCAAGAGCACAAGTACCACACACAATTGAGACACAACAATTTACGTGGTTCACCCAATGTGGGGTACTCCACGGAGAAAATATTTTACTAAAAATTTCTCAATCAATCTCTTTGGGAATCACTCCCAATTACAATGTTTATGGATCTCTGTCCAAAGGAGATGTTGATCCCCTAATCTCAAGTTCATGGATCTCTTCCATAGGAGAACTCTTTCCCCTTCTACTCTGGCTATGTGATCTTCTAGAAGACTTTGTCTCTCTACTGCACTAATTGGTGGACCTCTCTCCACTTGAAGACTCCTCACTCAGATCTGTCTTCAACTGTGCTGGCTACTGGATCTCTATCCACTGAGACTCTATCCTCTGTACTCTGTCACCTCCAAAGCTCTATCAATAGGCTCACTAAGAACCTACTCAATAGGCTCACACAGAACCTGCTTAACAAGCTCACATAGAACTTGTCAAATCTTCACTAGCAAGCTCACCAAGAACTTGCCCAAATCTGCTCTAGCAAGCTCACCAAGAACTTGCCCAAATCTGCTCTAGCAATCTCATCAAGAACTTGCCCAAATGTAGAAGATCACAGAATCCCAAACTCTCCAACAATCTCACTAAGAACTTGTCCAAACATTGTCCTCAAATCTATCCCAAAGGCCTTCTCAAAGGCTCAATCAATCATGCTCAAGTAGTACTCAAAATGAACTCAACAATGAATCTATCAAGGCAAAGCTCAAAGATGAAGTCAACAATGTACTCTTCAATGGATGACAACAATGATCCATAATTATCTCAACTCAACTCAACTCATAGAAGCATAAAGAGAATTGTTAGAGACTCAATATGTTCTAATCTCAATCTCAACTCAACTCAACTCAAATCAACTCATAGAAGCATAAAGAGAATTGTTAGAGACTCAATATGTTCTAATATCACTCTCAACTCAAATCAACCTCAAATCAATCTCAACTCAACTCAAGTCAATTTCATAGAAGCATAAAGAGAATTGTTAGAGACTCAATATGTTCTAACCTTAATCTCAACTCAAATCAGAATAATGGAATAGTTTGTTTCATAGGACTTGAACAATCACTTCACACATCACTTGACTAGGCTCAATCAACTCAACTCAACCAATCATCACAAGGGACAACTCTTTCTCACACAACCCTAGTCCAAGTATGTATCAACCAACTCAAATGTTTCCAACAATGCTCAACCACAAATCTCACATAACAATGATACTCATGTTCTTTTCTAACTCAAGTTCTTTCACAACCAATGGGCTTCAACAACTATGCTTATCAAACAAGGTTTAGACACAACTCTCAATTCAGAAAACCTTGAAGCATTCAACCAACCACTTTCGAAAAGGAAACCACAAGCAATCCTTTTCCCTCCAATGATATTTCAGAAATCAACCACCATAAACAATCAATAGGAGAATGTGCCCATACCTTTTATGAAGATGAAAAAACCTCTTTGTAAATCTGCCACAATCACAAAATTCTTTTTCCAATCTTCACAAGGGTTAGTAGATCACAAAATAATCAACATTACTCCACTTTTCAATAATCATCACCAAGGCCTTTAATTGCACAACTTCCTTATCTCTCCTAAAACCACTTGTACCATAAAATAAAATAAATCAAAACATTGCATAACCTTTTCACTCCCAAAACCACTTATACCATAAAATAAAATAAATCACAATATTGCATACCTTGTCACCTCATGAAAGAATTAATCCTCTTGAAAAAGAACAAGGCAAACTTCACTTTTGGAACCCCTTTGCAAAATCAGAAATATCTCTTTACACACACCTTATTTCTCCTTCTAAATAAGTTAGTCAAATAGCCCTCGAAATAAGCTTTCCGACGATATATAATATGCCCCCTTTCCGAAATAAATTGAAACCTTTATATATATATATATTGCCAACCTCCATTAATTGCACATAGGTCGGCCCTCCATTAATTTAAACTTAAACTTTAAACTTTAATATCTTCATCACCGGAGGTCCTTTTTCGATGAAACAAAATTCCACCTTGGCTTTTAAGAAAATCCCTTTCCACATAAGCCCACCATGGTTTTAAATAAAACCTTTTATTTTGCCTGCCTTGGTTTTCATAAAAACCCTGTAAATAGCCATGCTTTCCAAAATATCATAAATGCTTATTTATGAAATATTTTGGCCACCAAAACCAAATGTGATCCATGTGACATCAATGACAACATAAAATGCCTCAAATTACCTCAAATTTCCAACAAGTATGGCCTCACTAAAATGAACGTCAACTCTTTCAAAGATAGATATTTCTTTCAAGGGAATTGCTACTCTTGTAATCACTTTGATCATAAAGCAATCCATTGTAGGGTTCATGATAGAAATGAGTATGGCTTCACTAGGAGGAAATTCAAGATATTTACACCTTCTAAGAACTACAATATTAAGTGTTACAAGTGCAATAATATTGGGCACAAGGCCAAGTGGTGTAGAACAGAGTTTCCAGAACTTCCAGAGATAAGCAAGAACAAGGGCACTCAAAAGGTTAAAAAAGGTATGGCTACAAAAATATTGAAAAAGAAGGTTGAAAAATAAAAAGAGCATTGTATGCTGGGAGTAGAGATACTCCCACCCCAAAATTAATAACCTCAAGGAGAGGATGTGGGGAGGAGACTAATATAAGAGTCTTATATTTAGCCCCAAAGGAGTCACTTTGCCATTGATGTCAAAGGGGGAGATATTTGAGTAAGGGGAGAGCATTTAGTCAGGGGGAGAAGATTTGGAATTCAGTGATAGGAAAAGGAATTTTTAGAGAGGGTTGCCATAAATGAAAAAGGGAAATATTGTTGGAAATTTTGAGTATAGTGTTATTGATATCAAAGGTTTGATGTCATTAATTGTTATTGATGTCAAAGGTGAAAAATAAATGCAAAGGAATTTTCCATGGTTGTGAAAGCAAGCAAAGAGAATTTTGAAGAAAAATATTATAATATTTAAATTATAATATTTAAATATTATTAAGAGAGTTTGGAAGTAACAAGGGCTTCATTTGGTAACCAAAAAAAGGAAAGGAAGATTTTTCATTGGTGGAAAAAAATCCAAGGCAAAATATTTACTTCTCATTGGTAAAAAAGACCCAAGGAAAAAAAATTATTATAATATCTTTTTAAAAATATTATAATACCTAAGTTTAAAATTATATGGTGCCAAAGACAATTCAAATTATTTTTAAATAGATGTGAAAGGTCGGTCGAAGTCTAAAACATGCATGAAAAACATATAAATACCCTAAGTCTTTGGCAATAAATGGTGTGGTTAATAATTTGATTTTCATGAATTCATGCAAGTGTTGAAAACGACTAAAGAAAATAGGATAGTGTTTATTTTGGAGCATAGAAAGAGGATGAAATAAAGTAAAGTTCATCCATCCCTTGACATCATTTTCCAGGGTGGCCCAACTGTGGCTAGACTCATGCTAAAGCATTTGCAAGGTGGAGGTTTGCGGTTCGATTCTCCCTAGCGCCAGTTTTGAAGGGTTTTATTCTTTTCGATGAACGCACCAAGGAACAAAGGTGAAGGCCTACTCGATAGGTCTCAACCGCTTGGCGAGCACAAGTGGTCATGCACTGCATTAGGAGGTTGGGGTTATATGGTCGATTCCTATTTGTGTTAGCATTAATTAATTTTTCGTAAAAGGTATGCAATAAGGTTGATTAATATTTTCTTTGCTTGGTGTTTGAGGGGTGTGCTACAGTGTAAAGGTTTTTGGCATATAAGAGGTATAAGGATAATTTATTTTTGTCAAATATTTTGAAGATATTGTTGTTATTAAAATTTATTTTGATATATATGCAAGAGTAGGAGTGATAAGGTGTAAATGGTTGATTTAATATTTTAAATCAATGTTATGAGTCATTGAGTGGTTTGAAAATTATTTTATGAAAGTGGGAGATAAAAGGTGTAAAATGTGTCTTGATTGTTTGTAATATGTGCATTAATATTTGAACGACTAGGTTCATGATTTGATGTTTTATTTTGAAAAACCAAGGGAGTTATAGAGCATTGGTTAGAAATAAAAATTGAGCATATCTTTTTGAGAAGGAAATTCATGTAGATGGTTTGAGAAAGTATTTTCCTATCTAATCCTTGAAGTGGTACTATAAAAACCTGGTGTTATATCTACATAAGAGAAAATCAAGAGGTATGGGCGCATCATTCCTTATTTAAGGTGTTATGTTGAGTAAATATTTCTTAAATATAAGGTGGAGAGAAAAGGATTGTTTGATAAGAATTTTTGAAAATATTTGAGTTTCATTGTTGAGATTGATATACTTGTGCTAGAGATTGTGAACTAGTGCTAGGGTTGAAGACAAGTTAGTACATCATTGTGAAACCTTTTGAACATTGGTTTGAGAGATATTGATAGCAATTGTGAAAGTGTTTGAGATAAAGTTTTTGAGAGAAAATTGTGCATTAGTGTGATTGATCTTCAAGAGGAAATATGCAAGGAAGATAGACCAGTTTTGTGAAATAAGTTATACATTGTTGCAAGTCTTGAGAGAAGACTTGGGATAGTTTTGGTGCATATTGTGAGTAGAGTTAGAGCATATTTGTGCTAGACTTGGGATAGAGTTTGATGCATATTTGAGATAGAGTTGAGAGTAGTATTTGGAGGTGATAGAGCAAAAGAGAACAAATTACTCTAGTAGATAGAGTTCCATCAGCTAGTATATTGGTGATAGAGGTCTCCTGTGGAGAGAGATCCACAAGCCAGAGTATTGGGGATAGAAGTATTCTAGAAGTTCATCAGCCATATAAGAGGGGTAGAGTTCTCCTGTGGATAGATATCCATGAACTAAAGCAAAGGGTATAAATTTATCTTGTGGATAGATATCCACGAACCAGGGCAAATGGGATAGATTTCTCCTGTGGATAGAGATACACAAACAATAGCAAAGAGGAAAGAGTTCTCCTGTGGAGAGATATCCATGAACCAACTAGGGAGATAGAGTTCTCCTATGGAGAGAGATCCATGAACCTAAGGAATGTGTCTCATCATGTTTTGAAGACTCTCTTGGAGTACCATGCACCATTCAGGAGAAAACAATTGGTAAATAAAATGCAGTGTTAAATGTTAATACCTCTACCATTAATAAGGACATACCAAAAATGAGTAGGACAAGTCAAAAGCTTCAGTAGTAGAGCCAAGAGAGGATTGAAAAATAAAGTTGTGAAAGAGTATTGAGGAATAGAATAATAAGACCTAATACAAGCAAGGCAAAATAATAAAACCCTCAAATTATCAAGCAAGATCCAAGAAAGCAAGACCAAACATAGAGAAAGGAATGCAAACTAAGTTGGTTGAACTTCTCTTTACCAAACAAAAAAATGATATTGGTAATTCAAAGGTAGGGGCAAAATCCCCTAACAAGACATGATTATCATATCATGGAATATAAGAGGTGCTAATACCCCCTCAAAGTAGAGGTGTATCAGGAACCTTTGTTTATAAGCTTGATCTTCTTTGTATCTAGGAAACTAAAATGAAAAAAGGAGAAGTTTCAAAAACTACAAAAGTAGTATGGGCGAGATGGGAATGAGATGCTATGAATTCTAAAGGAGTGATAGAGGGAATTATAACTTGTTGGAAACCTACTAGAACCTCTTGTGTAACCATTCATACATCTAGACATTGGATATCATATTTAGTCGCATGCTACTTTGCAGATATTTATTTCATCCTTGTCAATATTTATGGACCTACAACTTAATCAGGTAGATTAGAACTTTGGAGTGGGATTGAAGGCTTTGTGAAAAGTAAAGATGAAGAAACTTGATTTATGACCATAGGATATTTTAGTGTCATAAGAAAGTTGGATGAAAGTTTCTAGGGAATTAGGAAATTAACCCAAAGTATGAGAGATCCCTCAACTTTTATTCAAAATAATAATCTATGGGAGGTTGAGTTTGAAGAAGATAACTATACATGGACCAACAACAGGAGAGGCTAGAACCTAATATCATAAAAATTAGACAGATGCATACTCTCATATCATTTGATAGATGAAGGGATTTGTCCTAAAATTAATACCTTAACAAGGACTAGTTTAGATCATTGGACAATAAGAGTTAAAATGGTGGTAAGTGAATTCAAAAAAATATCATATTTTAAATATGAGCAAATGTGGGAATACCATCCTCTATTTATTTATATGATAGCACAAACATGAAATTCTTCAAGAAGTAGTGGGTTGTATGAACTTCCAAAACAAATTAAATAAATGACATCTAAATTAAAATAATAGAACAATAACACTTTTAGAAATATTTTTGAGAAGAAATAAGAAATAAAAGATAAACTTTCAAAATTCCAAAAAGGTGATCATAATAATACAAGCTTAGAGGAAAGGGAATTGCTTAGTGAATATTATAATATTTTGAGTAAGGAAGAGAAATTTTGGAGATTAAAA
The DNA here is from genome assembly GCA_028583015.1 of Wollemia nobilis. Classification (NCBI taxonomy): domain Eukaryota; kingdom Viridiplantae; phylum Streptophyta; class Pinopsida; order Araucariales; family Araucariaceae; genus Wollemia; species Wollemia nobilis. The sequence continues at coordinate 10,838,864 of JAQPPZ010003784.1, read as the reverse complement.
TCAAGATAGACCTGGTTAAAAGGAGATAAAAATACAAAGTTTTTCATAGGATGGCAATAATACATAGATCAACATCCAAAATTAGTAGAATTAAATTAGTAGAAGGGGTTTGGATTGAAAGTGAAATTAGAAAAGAAGCAAGGTATTTTTATAAAAATATTCAAAGATCAGAGGAGTTTGAAGCTCTTAATGATAAATTTCTACAAGAAGTACCTTCAATTATAATGAATGAAGACAATAGAAAATTTATGGAGTCTATTACTTTGGAAGAAGTTCATTTAGCTCTTTTCTCTTTTAATAATGATAAATCCCTAGGTTTGGATGGACTCTTTGCAACATTTTACCAATATAATTGGGATATAGTGAAGGATTATTTATTTGTGGTAGTGGAATAGACTAGGGTAAAACAATATATACTTTATAACATAAATGCAATATATCTTACTCTGGTTCCAAAAAATAAAGATGTTGAATTGTTTGATTTATTTAGATCCATATCCCTATATAATATGGCATATAAGATTATCTCCAAATTGATGGTAAATCAATTAAGGTCATTGTTAGAAAAAAATATTTTATAAGAGCAAGGAGGATTTGTGAAAGAGAGACAAATTATGGATGGGATCATAGTAGCTCGTGAAGTTATACAGTCAACAACTTCAAAAAAAGAGAAAGCAATTATCTTAAAACTTGATATGAATAAAACCTATGATAGGGTTAAATGGGATTTTCTTTTTGTAGAATTAGAAAATTTTAGATCTAGGAAGAAATGGGTTAGATAGATTAAATCTTATGTCTCTATAATTTTATATTGAGTGTTGGTCAACGGGTTAGTAACAAAATCATTTAAAGCCAATAGAAGTATTAGACAAGAAGATCCTCTATCACCTTATATGTTCATTATTATGGCAAAGGTTTTGGTTAGGAAATTGAAGAATAATAACAAATATGAGCTTATAAGTGGACTTAAGGATAGTAATAACATTGAAAACATCACCTATCAACAATTTATAGATGATACAACCCTTTTTGGGAGGGTAAATATAAATGAGGTTCGAGCTTTGAATAAATTATTAAAGGAATATGAAAGAGCATCAGGGCAAAATGTTAATAGGACAAAATTCAAAATTTACTTCGTAAACACTCCATCTAAAATCAAAGCAAGGATTTTCAAGTTACTTGAAATGGAGGACAAATTTACTACCAACTTATCTAGGGATGCCCTTATTTGAGGGGAGAATGAGAACATAATTATGGAATATAGTTATAAGTAAAGTTTAGGATATACTACCAATATAGAAAGGTAAATGGTTATCATTAGCAGGAAGACTGCAACTAATTAAGTCAGTATTATAGGTGATTTCATCATATTATATGTCATTGTATACTATGCCAAAATCAATAAAATTTTTTTACTCTATATTATGTGATCCTTTTGTGGTCAGGATTACATGAAAAAAGGAATTTTTATTTGGTTAAATGGATCAAGGTGTGTGATGATAAAACTAGAGGAGGTCTCGATTTAAGAGTTTTTATAGATTCAAACTTATCTTATGGGGGAAAATTAATATGCAGATTTTACAAAGAAAATAAAAGACAATGGGCAATAATTCTTCTAAGTATGTTGAGCCCAATGATCCAACCTTAATATTTACTACATTCTCGCTACCAAATTATTTTGCACTTTAGAATGGTTTAACAAAATCTATTGATCTAGTGATTTAAGGTTTAATATTGGTGGTGGAAATTGGAGAAAAACAATATTTTGATAGATACTTGGTGTGATAAAAAAACCATTCAATCTAGATCCAATGTTGAAACCTTGGATGAGATTACTTAAAGATAAATATGGTGATAGGGTTTCAAAAAATTTGTACAAGGATCATTAAGGAATATACAAATGGAAAGAAGAATTAGTACAAGTATATAAGACATTGATGCTAGGAGGTAGTTGTTGAAGAGAAATAAAACCCCAATAAACAAATTCCAAAAAAATAGTAATTGCAGAATCAAAGGAAAAATAGAGAAGAAGAACACATTACACAAGAATTTATCCTAGAAAATACTTTCAGGAAAATCCCCAGCAAGAATATTTTCTAATTTTATAAACTTGATCATCTTCAATATAATAGTATCCTTTCGCTCGTTATTTGCTTGCGATTACATTTCTTACAAATTCATTACCAAACCCTCATGCAAGTGTTGCTTTACATACCAACAACACAAGAATGGGTTTTACAATACCATGGAAACAAAACCATGGGCCAACATTACATTAACCCAAAAACACCCATATGGGGCTAAACATTTGTTAAACCCCAAAAACAATTCTTGAACCCCAACGAGAAAATTTTTATAGAGTGTAAAGTCCTTTCAGAGTTAACCCCTCCTAAATAACATGGAAAATATTCAACATAATTCCAATAGCTGAGTAGAAAGATAACAATAGTGATTATTTTAAGGGGAGCCAAGGATAAATTGATTTAGGATTTGTTAGAATTTCACAATAATAGATATGCAAAGTATTACACAAAATATGAAGAGAAGAGTGGAACTGATTGATTTATCTCTAGGATCAACTCTGTATAAATAGTAGAGTTGATCATTGAGAGCCGTTGGATTACAACAACTCATCAAACCTGATGAAGACACCACTTAGAGTTCTCCTGACACATGGAGGAGTGGAAACTCAAGTGTGTATCCTAGTGAACTTAAGAGAATATTCACTTATTCTAACACCCCCCTTAAGTGATACTAGGGGAGATTCTACAAATGAGTCCCGACAACGAGGCCTGATTAGGTACTCATGTACATCATAGATAGTTGGTGGAAAAAACCCCTATGGGGAAAAACCAACTATCACCTCTTTGTTTTGAAATGATGGTAAAAACCCAGTGGGAAAAGCCATCAATCAAAAAGCAAAGAAGTATGAAAGAGGCTTGTCTTCGGATGGCGAATATTGTCCTCTTTAACAAATAAAATATGAGTCCCGACAAGAAGGCCTGATGAGGTACTCATGTACAATATAGTGAGAGGTGGAAGACCTCTTTGTCAATGCAGTTGTAATACTCCAAGTTTTTCTCGCAACTGAAGGTAACGCGGAGAAGGAAATGACTTGGTGAAGATGTCTGCAATTTGATTCTCTATTGGAATATATTCTAAGTGTATATCCCCATTTTGAATATGTTGCCTGATGAAGTGCATATGGATCTCAATATGTTTGGTGCGCTGATGCTCAACTGGATTGCGTGCAATATGAATTGTGCTTTGATTGTCACACCAAAGAGTTATAGGCACTTTTTGGAAGAAACCAAATTCTTTGAGAATTTGACGAAGCCAAAGGGCTTCTTGACTGGCTGAAACTACTGCTCTGTATTCTGCCTCTATAGAAGATAATGCTACTATTTGTTGTTTCTTGCATAACCAGGCTATCGATGAAGAACCAAGGCAAAAAACATATCCAGAGGTAGAACATCTATCATCTATTGATCCTGCCCAATCTGAATCTGTATAGCCAATGATATCCATGGAGTCTCCTTTATAGATGAGCCCAAAGTGTGTAGTACCCTACAAATAATGAAGAATTATTTTAGTTGCTTGCCAATGACTGAAATGAGGGTTATGAGAGAACCTGGATATGAGCCCAACAACATAGGAGATATCTGGTCGAGTATGAGTAAGGTATAACAGACTACCTACAAGTTGATGGTATAGAGTAGCATCACAAGGAGGGGATGAGCAGGAAGCACTGAGATGAATGCCAGATTGAAAGGGGGTAGGAGAAGGTTTGCAATCTATCATTTTAAACTTTTGAAGGAGATCTTGAGTGTACTTTTGTTGACATAAGGTGATCCCTGCTTTATTTTGTTTTATTTGAATCCCAAGGAAGAAATGAGCTAGACCTAGATCAGCCATTTCAAATTTTTTAGAGAGGGAATATTTTATATTTTGAATGTGAGTGAGGTTACTACCAGTGAGAAGAAGATCATCAACATAAAGAACAAGAATGGTGATATTTCCTTTACTTCTCCAAATGTAAATTGTATTGTCAGACTCACAATGAGAAAAACCTGCTGAAAGAAGGAAGGAGTCCATATTTTCATACCAAGCTCTAGGGGCTTGTTTGAGGCCATATAGAGATTTTTTAAGCCGACAAACAAGAGAGGAGTCTTGAGTAAAACCAGCGGGTTGTTCCATGAATATTTCTTCTTTTAAATTTCCATGTAAAAAGGCACTTTTTACATCCATTTGATAGACTGGCCATTTATGGGAAGCGGCTAGAGCAAGAACCAATCTAACAGAATCCATTTTAGCAACAGGAGCAAAGGTTTCTGTATAATCAATACCCTCTATTTGAGAAAAACCTTTGGCTACAAGATGAGCCTTGTGTTTATCTATTTCTCCATTAGGCCCATATTTTATTTTGAAGATCCATTTACATCGAACTAATTTTCTTCCTTTAGGTAAGGGAACTAAATCCCAAGTATCATTTTTTATCAAGGAAGAAAATTCGTTATCCATGGCATCTTCCCATTATTTTATACCTGAGGCTTCTTTGAAGGTTTGAGGATCAGAGGAAATGGATTGACATACAAGACTAGAACCTATGGGGTTGGATGATCTGTTTGAAGGAAGATTTTGAATGTAGGGAGTAGCTTCTTTAACAATTGTGCGGGCCCATTTTGGCATAGAAGAGGGAGTTGAAGGAGTTGAAAGACTTTGAGAAGGAGTTACAGGTTCTTCATCTTGATTATCAATAACCAAATTAACTTCAAGGGTTGGCTCTTCATAATATTGAGGTTCTACTATAGGAGAAGGCTCAATGGAGGAAGAGTCCTTTGGAGGATCTTTTTGAGGGAATGTTTCATCAAATTGGACATTCCTATGAAAGAATACCTCATGAGTTGAGGGATCAAGAAGCTTGTATGCTTTCAATTCTTCACAATAACCGATAAATATGAGCTTTCTACTTTTCTTATCAAGAGCCTTCCTTTTCTTCTTTGGGATGTGAGCCCAAGCAATACATCCAAAAATATTGAAATTGGAAACATCTGGTTTTAAGCCAGACCATGCTTCTTCAGGGGTTATTTGGTCAAGAGCTTTATGAGGTGTGCGATTTTGAATATAATTTGCATAGTTAATAGCCTCTACCCAAAAAACTTTTGGAAGATCTCTTGAATGGAGCATACAATTAGCCATCTCTTTTAATGTCCGGTTTTTCCTTTCTGCAATACCATTTTGTTGAGGATTATGGGAGATAGAATGTTGATGTATTATACCATGATTAGAAAGAAATATGGAGAACTCATTATTGCAGTATTCCCCCCATTATCAGTACGAATCTTCTTGATTTTGCAAGAAGCTTGATTTTCAACTAAGGCTTTAAAGATTTTAAAGTGGGATAACACATCACTTTTATATTTGAGGAAGTAGACCCAGGACCTTCTAGAAAAATCATCAATAAAGGTAAGAGCATACTTTTCTCCTTTAAAAGATGTTTCAGGAAAGGTCATTAAGTCACTATGGATTAATTCTAGAGGAGATGAGGTTTTTAGAGAACTACTTGGGTGGAAAGGATCTTGATGCTGCTTTCCAAGAGCACATCCAGGACAAACCCCATCACTGGAAGAGACTTGGGGTAATCCTTTAACCATATTATGGGTGCATAAATCCTTTAGGTAGTTATAATTAATATGACCAAACCTTTCATGCCATATTTGACTTTCAAGATTACTATGAGCCACAAAACAGGAGGCTCCTTCTGGATTTTGAAAGCCTTTGAAGTGAAAAAGATGAGATTTATGATCAATATTCCCTTTTGCTATAAGAGAATGAGGGAGTTGAAAATCTCTTATCTCAACTCCTGTTGGGGAGAAGAGAACAATTTTCTCATTTCCAGAAGTACAAATTTGATAAATGGATAGGAGATTAGTGGCAATGTCTGGAACATAGAGAACATTGTTTATAGAGCCACCATCAATGGTTATATCCCCTTTCCCTTTGACAGGAATGAAGGAAGAGTCCCCTACTTCTATGCTATGAGTAGAGCTAGAGGAGATAGAAGAGAAAGACTTGTCTGAAGCAGACATGTGATGAGTTGCTCCAGAATCTAGGACCCAATAATTAGAGGAAGATTTGGAGGTTTTTCCTTGAACATTAAGGGCTTTTCCTATTTGCTTATTATTTTCTATCTTTTGATCCTTTATAGCTGCCTCTAGTTGTTGTAATATTTTCCAGCATTTGTTAGCAGAGTGACCATTCTTTTTACAGTGAGTACAGGTAATGGGAGTCTTTTCCTTCTTTTTGAATTTTTCTTTAGAGGAGGTGGAGGCTACTAAGGCTTTTGAAGAAGATGAAGAGTTTTCATATCTAGCAAGTTTGGTTTCTTCCCTAGTTAATCTATCACAAAATTCTTCTAAAGAGGGCATTTTAAAGGTTGCACCAAGAGCATCTTTAGTAGATATGAAGGTGGTTGCAAATATTTGAAAAACACCATTTAGTTTAGAAAGGATTAGATAAATGCATTCTTCTTCTGTCTTAGTCTTCCCACTGCCTTTATATTGAGTGAGGATTTCTTTGAACTTAGTGAGGAAATCAATAATACTACTAAAATATTCAGGAGATAAAGAAGTTAGTTCGGCTTCTAGTTGCATTGATCTCATCTGATCTACTTTTCCAAACAAGGTTTTTAATTTCTCCCAACTTTCATGAGGAGTTTTGCAATCTGTAATATGAAACCACAAGCTTTCATGAACATTGGTGCTAATAATACCCATAGTTTCATGCATTTTCCCTTTATGAACAAATATTTCATATTCTTTATCAAATTCTGGTTGATTTTCTTCTAATAAATGAGTAAGACCTTTTTGAGAGATGAGATTTAGAATTTTAGGTTTCCAAGTGTGAAAATTATGAGGGGTGAGAGGCTCAATTGAATTCATTTTTGAGGATTTAAAATTATTAATACTCCCCCCTTTAAAACTCCAAAAAAGGAATTTAATTGATTTAAGGAAAATGAAGCTTTGTTCAATAATAGGTGAATCAAATATACTTGCCCTTACGAGAGGGAAACTATAAGTATAATGAGGCCTATAATTGTTTTGCTTTAGATTGCCAAATCCTTTAGGATCACAGTACCCACCCTTACTTGAGGGAAACTATAAGTAATGTGATCATAAGAAGGGTTTTGGTTTTGAAATGCAGGGGGCAACTAGTTTAATTTGGTCTTCTCAAAACCCACCCTTACGTGAGGGAGACTATAAGTTTAGAGATGTCCAAAGAAAATTGTTGATAAGAAAATATATGTCAGGCCTTTATACCAAGTTTCCAAAAAACCCGCCCTTACGTGAGGGAGACTATAAGTTTTTAGGACCTTGATACATGGAACGTAGACAAAAGATATTTTGAGGAAAAAGTTGAAACAAAGATATTTAAATATGTGATTACTTGGAAAGAAATGTAGATATCCTTAAAAATTAAAAAATTATTTTAAAAAAAAATATTAGATATCTAATTTTGAAATGAAATCTCTTTTATGAACCAATATTTGAAATTTAGGTTATAAATTTAAAATAAATTATTAGATATTTAGATTTATTACCAAATTGTTTATTTCCTTATGTAATAAAAAACAAATATTAGATATCTAATTTTGAAATGAAATATCCTTTATAAACCAATATTTGAAATTTATGCTTAGAATTTAAAATAAACTATTAGATATCTAGATTTAATAGACTATTGAAAGATATTATGCAAAGAAAAGAACACCCCCCTCTTTACACATAAGAGTGCAAAAATATGCACTAAAGAACCCCCCAAAGAAATATTTTATTATATAAATTACAATATTTGTCTACGTCGTTTTGTGGAGACTCAAAATAAAATATGAGGCCTGCCAAAAAAACGTAGACAAAGGAGATTCGAATGAATCGAATACCACACTACGATTGGGATGAATATATTGGAACAAAGGAAGTGTGGAAAAAAAATAAAAAAATTTATAGACTTCTCCGAGAGACAGCAAGAGCGAAAAGCGAAACCAGGGAACGGGAACAGGTGAAACCGTCGAGAGAGACCACAATGGTGTGTTTTCGGCGATGTTTCTTCACTCCCAAAACACCTAACACCACAAAAATGAAAAAAAATTGCTGCCTGCGTAAACTTTAGAGACCTGCAGAATACGGGTTATAAAAAGGATGCCCCCTCGAAAGGGTGTATGGGCGAAGCAATCACCTGCGAGCAAACCTTAGTTCTAAAAAAAATGTAACGTTGTAGTAATGTTATTATAAAAAATGATGCTTTAAAACATTTAAATATTTTTTTCAAAAGGAAACATTTTGAAAGCACTCTAAAAAACGTAACCCTGTAGAAAATGTTAGATAGTGTTGCTGCTGCTTAAATCCGAGAGACCTGCATAAATCGTTAGATAGCATTTTCAAAGAGTGTTGTGTAACTCAGATCTTGACCAAAAGGAAGGAGTGAAAGTTTCACAAATACCTTTAACTAAAAAATGTAAAGCATTAATATTTTGAAATGACTCTGAGAGGAAGAGATTTATACCATCTGAGATAGAGAGCGTCGGTTGAATAGACTCCGAGAGGAACAACTCATCAAATGGGCGAATCATACGGGAGTGCACCAGAGTGATTTAGAGGCTCGTTTGAAATGGAACCAACTAAAGTGCGAATGGGAGCTCCAAGGAGAGTGCGCCAATGAGAGTGGCAGGCCTTCTCAATGACTAGAAATTCATGAACGTTGAGATCGAATGAGCCCAACGTTAAGAACGAACGTTGAGTTCCAGAGCGTGAGATAATGTTGAGATCGAACGTTGAGTTTAATAATAATGAGTGAGGTATTTAAATCCTCACGAGCAAAAAGAAACTCATATAACAATCTCTAATATAACACTTGAGATATTCCATGATTTTCTCTTTTAATAGCGAAAAAAAGGAATTAACTAGAAGTGTTAGAATACGAATACCAACATGAATATGCTGAGGGAAAAAAATAAAGAAAATAAAAGGCTATTTTCCTTTGAAAATAAAGGCGATAAAAGTGCCTTCACACAGGGTAAACCGTGTTAAAGAAAGGAAATAGCTATATTTTCTTAAAATTTCCTCAAGCAATTCAAGAATATGCAACATATAAAAAATAAATATGCTGAAAAAAAATAACAATGGATAAAAGGAGACTAATGCAAACTTTTGAAGTTAGATAGCCAAAAAAAAATTATCCAAAGTAAATGAATCAGATCCTAGAACCTTCAAGAGAGAATACTAGCAAAATCTATCCTGCTCTAGTACCATGTTAGAATTTCACAATAATAGATATGCAAAGTATTACACAAAATATGAAGAGAAGAGTGGAACTGATTGATTTATCTCTAGGATCAACTCTGTATAAATAGCAGAGTTGATCATTGAGAGTCGTTGGATTACAACAACTCATCAAACCTGATGAAGACACCACTTAGAGTTCTCCTGACACATGGAGGAGTGGAAACTCAAGTGTGTATCCTAGTGAACTTAAGAGAATATTCACATATTCTAACATGATTTGAATAGGAGAATACACAACAAGAAGTGGGTATAATGTAAAGCACTAAGAAAATACAAATATCATAAGGATATGGAGAGATATTGGGGATAGTCCAAGTATTTCTAAAGTCAAAATATTTGTTTGACTAGTAGGTCATAGAAGAATTTAATCCTGGGGTAATCTTATGAAAAGGCATTTTCATGGCCCCTCAATGTTAACTTTGAAGCTAGATACATATGATAAAGTAACCACAAGATCTAAAATAAAGTTGCAATATGAAATATATGATAATGACAATCTATTAAGCATATAAAACTCATAAATAACTTCATAAATGAATCATATAAATACCACTAATAAATGCTCATGAAAATATGATCTTTATTGAATAAAGACCTCAAATACATCATACTTCATCACTCTCCATTATGATTGTATATGACCAATAACTTTATTTATTTCAATAACTTGTTATATATTTCACACCCTCATACACACATGAATACAAAGGAATGTGACTCTTCATATGGATATTTCTTGGCCTTCACTCTTCCTATGACTCTTCATCTTCCTATTCTATGACACATGTGCATGTGGACAACTATACACATTTACATTGTCAAAATACTTTGCACACTTGTGCATTTATTGCATTGCATAAAGTAAATACTTTTATTCTAATATAAGATACTTTTCTAATTTAAATATGTACCCAAGGTGATACATTAGCATGAACCAATTAATGTAATATATTCCAACACCCCCTTGTATTATATTATTTGGTTATTGGAGACTTCAGTATTCAATATGGATCTTCATCTTTTGGATACTCTTCTTCTTATTTAGGTTCATATTCTTCATGCTTATATTCATTATTAATGTCAATATGTAGGCTCTTAGATGATGTCATACTATTATTTTATTCCTACAGAAATATTTTCTTTTTTCCTTTGTCTTTCATATTACAAGTCTTTATCTTGACTTGGTTTCTCTTCTCTGTCTTTGAATTTTGCTTTTGTTTAAGACTACTAGTATTGTCAACTTTTAGATAGCCTTGTTGAGCAAGGGATCTAAGTATATCCTTAGTCCACTTTTATTTTTCTTGATCCTCGAATGATCTTCTTCCCTATTCTCTATGCTTATACTCATTGTTAGCATTTGAAATAAGCATTGTAATCTATGAGTTAGAACTTTTTCAAAGTTCAAATAATATTCTTCCTTGTAATAACAAAAGGTAGACAAATGAGATTATTTTCCATAGTATCTACAAGGATGCAAATTCCAACAATTAGATTTTTCATGTCCTTCTCTATTATAGTAAGTGCATCTCAAATTTCCTTTTGTTAGTTTGAATAGCTTAATTTCATATGTTTTCTTGATCAACTGATATAACCATGTATGTATAGTTGAAGCAATTCTATTTTTGCTTCTTTCATAAATTTGTAAAATAAACTCTTGTCCTACATGTTTTGCCATGCTTTGAGAATGATCCTTGAGTTTTCCTTTAATATTATATTTATCATCAAGAACTTCTACCATCTCATTAGAAGAAGTATTTAAAGTATTTTCTTTTTTCAAGTTGTCAATTTGAGGTTTCTAAATCATCCTTTTAAGCGAAATTGGTTCTTCTCTTTTAATCATATGTTTCATATTGTTAATATCAGACCAAGTTGATTTTTTTATTCCTCTGTACTTCAAAAACTATTCCATTGTTAAATAATTCTTCTAAGTAACTTGCTAGTCTGAAAGATAATTTTTGCACAAATTTTTAAACCTTTGAGGTTGACTTCCTTATGACTCCCTAGTTTTGTTTATCAAATAAGTATTTGAAGCAATCTCAAATTTTCTATTCTTTATCTCTCCTTAGCTTTGAATGATAGACTAAGGATAGTTTTCAATCTTGACCTTCCAAATACTTAAGCCTTATATCTCTCAAATTTTCAACTTTTAGACATTGAATTGAAATCCTTTAATTCTTCAAATCTTGTAGTATATGATTAATCAACATAATTTCTTCAATTCTATGTTTTTTAGAACTCCTTGTATCTCCCTAATGAATGAATATGACAATATAAAATTTCAACTTTTATTCTTAAAAAATAGCAACTTTACTTTCCTCTTATCAATGGTTTGAATGCAATTTTTAAACATTGCAAGTATTCAAAATTATATCTCTAATAATTTTGGATTAGAGGTTAATGCAATTTTCTTTGTCAAGTACTTCTATGTTGAAAATATTTCATCTCCCAAATTTAAGAATATAATTTTTCAATTCTAAATTTCATGAAACTATGTTGATGTTGGATTCCTTATAACTCCAACTCTAGAAATTTAGAAATTTTAAAAATAATATTTGCAAGTTTTGTGTATTCCTAATTTGATGTAGAATACCTTATTTCTCCAAACTTATCAAATTGCAAATATTTTAATTTGTTTTGTAAATTCAAATGTGCAAATTACAAAACTCCAAAATTAATGCTTTAATTCTCAAATCAATCTTCAATATTTTGTAAAATATTTCAAATTGCAATATTCTGATTTCTAAGGTTTAAATAATACTTATCTCTCCAATAAAATACTTTTAATTTTAACCTTAGATAATATATTTTTTACTCCTTATAACTCCTACTCATAAAATTTAATCCCAAAAATAATAATCATTACCTTTAATATTTCAGGCACTCCCTCCTTATTGTTGTACTTGGGCTTGCTTGAAATATGGGCGCTTTTACTCCCTTGGTCAGATTCCTTCAATCTAGTCAAGATGCTTCATCTTCAACATAAATGACTCCTTGTTGTAATTAATGAGATAATGCCAAAGTAAATTCATCTCATGCACTAAATGGGTGCTCAAAAATATTTCACCTTCCTTGGTAACGTTTTATCTCTTGCAATATGAGTGACAAGTGTCACTAAAGTGCTTCCTTTATCTCTTTAACATAACCTATAGCTTCTTCAGGATGTGTAGTGCTTCTTCTCTTTTGTGAAAAATGGCACAAGTTCTACCAATGTAACATGTAACACTTGGATGACTTGTAATGTTATTTATTTCTTATGACAAGTGGCATAAGCTAATATATATCATTCCCCAATATTATGGATCAATATGTAATTCTCTTTGACGCTTTGTCTTCCCTAGTTGCGTTACATTATGCTTTTGGACACTTGGTTGTGCATGTAATGAGTTAGTGCAACATTACACAATACATTATGCAAGACTTCTCTATGTTTCCCTTCTTGGTGGCCACAAGAACTTGCCCTTTGGTCTCCATTAATGCCTTTCCAATCTATTATTTCATTGTTTTATGTTTCTAAATTTGTAGGTGGCACTTGAAATTCTCCAACGATGGTTCTTTCTCTTCCACTTTGGTGCTTCCTTTTTATGGTGATGGTTCTTTCTCTTCCACTTTGGTGCTTCTTTTTTATGGTTCTTTCCTTTTGGTGGTAGCTCCTCTCCTATCTAGTGATTGTTCTTCTAGACAATGCTTGGGAGCTTCAAGTGGCTATTCTTCTATATAATGCTTGGGTGCTTATTCCCCTATGTTGTGTCATTACTTTTGCACTTATCTATGGTGCTCAACCTATGCAACTTGGTGGTGATTTTAGTGGTGGATTTACCACTCCTCTTTGGTGGTGAAAGTGGTGGATTTACCACTACTCTTTGGTGGTATCCTTCACCAAAATATCTACAAGCTTTATGATCTTCTTGATGTCTTTTGACACCTTAAATCAGCCTTCATTTTTAGGACTATTCAGCCTCAATATAACTTAGAATAAATATACCTTTTTATTATATAAAAAACAACATATACTAGTTTCCTTATCACTCCTTTTAGCACTTTATAAACTTTAATTCTTGTTGTTATAATTTGTAGATTTTATAATGACAATGGTGTATTTTTCCTTGGCTTAGAGACACTATACTAAAAATCCTTTTTTTATAGCTTTAAATAGCTCTAAAAATGATGCTTTAAAAACTTGTAATATCTACTTTCAAAAACTTGTAAAATAATACTTTTTATAGCATCAATTTTGCACACATTTTTACAAAATATTTTGTAGCTTTTCTTCTTGATAGCCTGTTATCTTGAATCTACAAAAATACTCCTCTTATTTTGTTGTTTGTAGAATATTTATCTTGCAGCTGAAGTTGCTGCCCAAAACTTTGCTTTCTTGATGTACCTTTTCCTTCTTATTTTCTCTCAAATGTATGCTATCACCTTCTGGATTTTGAAGCTACAAATATTGCTCTATTGTTGTCCAAATCTACAACAATTATCCTTCTTTAGATATTGCTAAATCCTCTTAGGCTTTGTTGTTCAAATATTTTCCAAATTTTCCTTAGAATATTTTAAAATGCAGCTTACTTTACTCTTTCAATGCTGCCCAAATTTATAGCTCAAACCTCTTGAATCGTTGCTTACAAAATTTGATTCCTTGGTGTCCACGAATCTTCAAATTTGCTGCTCTCTTTTACTGTCAAGCCTTCCTTTAATTGGCTATCCAAAAGTACTCCAAAATATTTCCAAATATTCTCCAAAATGTAGCTCTATGTTTTTATTATTTTTTTATCCTATGACCTTTCAACTTCTCCTTTGAAAATCAGCAAATTCCTCTTTTATAAATCAGCCTACAAAACCTTCGTGGTTGTTCTCAAATATCTCAAATATGTGGCCTCTTTAATCCTTCTTCTTTCTTCAAGCTTCTTTTTGAATTATGACTTCAAATATGATCTCATTCGTTATCTTCTTCCTCAAGAATTTGGATGTCTTGAGATCTTCAAAACCTTCTCAAAATTTGGTAAACTTCTTGCCAAATCCTTTTTTCTTTTTGGGCTTGTTGTCGAATGGTGAAAATTATCCCAACTTCCTCTTATTAGGAGCTTCTCCTACTTGTAATATTTTGACATGAACTTTTCTTCAAATCTCCTCCAATGGCCACTACTTCAATTCTGCAATGAGGCTTTCTCTAGCCTTCTTATTTTCTAAAATATTCTTGAGACCTCTTCTCTTGGGTCTTCTAATCCTGCAATGAGGATTTATCTAGCCTTCTTCTTCTTCTCATAAATATTCCTGAGATCTCTTCTTTGGGTCTTCTAATATTGCAAGTATTCAAATCTTCTTAATCAATTCTTTAATAAAACCTTACCTTGGTTTCTTCAATCTTCTAATTATGGAAATTCTACAATGAGATCTCTTTTCTTGGATCTCCAAAATCTACTACTTCTCAATTCTACAATAGGACCTTTTGTAGTCCTCCTTTATCTTTAGTATTTAAACTTCAATCTTCAATATTAAATATTCTAAATCTAGAAGTTCTTCAATGTGACCTCTTTTCTGGGTCTCTTCAATCTTCAATCTATAGTTTGCAATATTCAATGAGGACTTCCTTCTTGGTTATCCTCTATCTTCCATGGAGCTTTCTTTCTTGGACCTCCTTAATATTCAATGAGGACTTCCTTCTTGGTTCTCCTCAATCTTCAATGGGGCCTTCTTTCTTGAACCTCCTTAATCTTCAATAAGGCCTTCTTTCTTGGACCTCCTTAATATTCAATGGCTAATTTTATACAAAAAAGAGTTAGACAATAATAGCCAAATATATTCAAATTTATAGAATTCTAAAATAAATAATCTTCACTAGTTATTCTCAAAACTAGTGGAACCAAATCTATATTGAGTCCTAGTCTTCACGAGTTTTTCTTCAACCTTGTGGAAAGACTCTAGCCAAAACTTAATTTGAAATATTTTTCTCTCTTTTCAATAGGACCTCCTTCAAGGGTCTCTTAATCTCTTAAATGTCAAGGTCTATCTTCAAGACCTGTAAATATCCTTCTATTCCAAATTTTCTCTTGGAATAGGTAAATATTCAACTTTCACTAGTTTTCCTTCAACATAGTGAGAAATATTATTTTCTCTGGTTTTCTTTTCTAGAGGTAATTTCTTCAACTTTAATGGTCTCTCCTTAACCTGTATAAATCTCCTTTGCAACCAAAAACTTGTTTTCATGGCCCCTCACTATTAGCTTTTGAAACTAGATACATATAGCAAAGTAACCACAAGATCTAAAATAAAGTTACAATGTGAAATATATGATAATGAAAATCTATTAAGCATATAAAACTCATAAATAATTTCAAAAATGAATTATATAAATTCCACTAATAAATTCTCACAAAAATATGATTGAATAAAGACCTCAAATACATCATATTTCATCACTCTCCATTATAAATATATATGACCTATCACTCTATATATTTCTATAACTTGCTATATCTTTCACACCCTCATATACACATATACACATATATACAAAGTAATGTGACTCTTCATATCGAGCTTTCTTGACCTTCACTCTTTTCATGACTCTTCATCTTCCTATTCTATGACACATGTGCATGTGGAAAACTATGCACATTTACATTGCCAAAATACTTTACACACTTGTGCATTTATTACATTGCATAAATTAAATACTTTCATTCTAATCTAAGACACTTTCCTAATCTAAATATGTACCCAAGGTGGTACATTAGCATGAACTAAATAATATAATTTATTCCAATACTCACAATGTGTTCTTTGTAAAATGAGAAGAGTATAGACCATCTCTCTGGATATTGCTCAATAGTTTGGAAACTATGGCAGTGGATTCTTAATATGTTTGGTAAATGCATGGTGATGAATGGTAGAATTGAAGAAGGATTAAATCAATGGTTGAACACTTTTAAAAGTGAGGCTTTATAGACAATCTAAGACATAATAAAAATATACAATGTCTTGGACTGTATGGCTAGAAAGGAATAGCAGAATACTTAAAGGAAAGGAAATCAGTTTAGAGGTAATGAAAAAAAAAATATGTTTAGCTATAGAGGATTCTAATCCAACCCTATGAACTCACCCAATTCCTAATTTGGAAGCAGAGAATATTGATAGATGGAGTCAAGTAATCAAATGGAATTATGATATTGGGTACAAGAGAAACAAAAAGAAGGCAAATAATATAAAGTGGAAACCACGAGATGTGGAGTTGGTCAAATCAAATTTTTATGGAGCATCTAAAGGAAATCCAAGACGAGTAGGAGAAGGAAGAATAATTACATATTAGAGGAGAGATTTTATCTCATTATGCTTTCAATAGTGGTTTTAAAATAAATAATGAAGCTGAGGCTTGGCAGACTTTAGAAGGGTTAAAAATATGTAAACAAATGAAATGGAATAAATTATGGATGGAAGGTGATTCACTCATAGTAATAAATGCAATTTTGAGGAAAGCAAAGGCTCCACATAACTTACAAGAGATAATTGTGGAAATTCAAAATCTTGCTAAAGAGTTTGAAGAAATTAGATATACACATACATTAAGGGAAGGAAACAAATGTGTAAATAGGTTAGCCAATGGAGGGGTTTTATTTGAGGATCATGAAGTTAAATTATATTTTCCATGGTTAGAGGAAGTAGTAAGTTTAGTTGAAGTTGGCAAGAAGATGTTGACTACCTGAATCAAATAATGATTAAGATTCACTTTAATGTTTTCCATTGGTAATATTTACTTTATTTTATAACATTAATGTATTTTCATATAAACTATTTATTATAATTTTTGTTGTTTCACTTGTGCCTTAGAAAGGAAACTAGTAATCCAGATTTGGTAAAGTGGACTATGATAGTGTGATGTTTTAGAAATATTACTCTACTAAGATGCAATGCATAGATAGTAGAGATGAAATTTTGGTATTGTGAAGGCTTCTATAAGAAAATGTCAAAAAGGATGCTAAATTTTAGAATATTTGTATTCACATAGAAAATAAAAATAAATACAAAAAATGAAAATGAAAAATTTAGACATTTTTTGTAAAATGATGTAGGTTTCTAGCTATAGCATCTCAATTGAGATGAGAAATAAATCCATTTGTAAATTCTCAAGCTCTAAAGAATAGAGTTGTAATTTATCAAGGGTAAAGCTCTAAAGAATAGAGTTGTAATTTATCAAGGGTAGGGAACCCGAGTACAACCCCTTGTTCTTAAGGAAAAAAAACATAAATTCAAGTAGTTAAAAATATAAACTAATTAAGATACTTTTACACTATAGACCAAGGTTCTAATTCCATGATAAATATTAACATTTAATAGAATGACCTAAATTGAAATGGTTAAGGACATGAACTTGTCCAAATGGAAACCCTTCCCAATAAAATATATATATATATATATATATATTATTACTAGGGTCCTAAATTAATAGGATTGGTCCATCCCATATAACTATTAGAAAATACAATTATAAAAAATAAAAAATCATATTTATAATAAAATAAATTTAAAAAAACTAAAAAATATTCTTTTTAATTTAAAAGATAATTTTTAGTAACACCTTTCAATAAGAAAGGTTTCGAAAATATTGTCCTTTTTATGCAAAAGGAAAATAACACTTACACATTATCTTCCTATATTATGCAAATGGGTTATCATGAAGTTTATCATCTTCCTATATTGTTCAAATGGGTTACCATGAAGTTTTGTTTATGATGAGGCTAGGGTACTCTAGAGTTAGGCTATATATATATATATATATATATATATATATATAACCAACAAGGTATGTATAATAATTTAGGCTAAGTAGTTCCGTAGGATGGGGAAATCTCATTTCTGCTAAGACTTATTTAGTAGAACTGTTTTTATTCTTTTTTTTTCCAAACTAGTTTTTGCAAATTTACTTGCGGACCCGCGAAATTTCATTTGTGCTAAAGCTTATTCAGTAGAGCTGCTTTTATCTTTTTTTTTTCCAAACTAGTTTGTGCAAATTTATTTGTGGAACCTCGATCAATATATCTATGTATTGTGCAAAATTATTTTCAAAGTTAGGTCGAGGAATCTTCGAATTGTATCGCATACATTCTCCTCCTAAAGAATATGCGTCCCGAGGTTTGTGGAGAATATTTTAATCTTTCTGAAGCAGTGGCCTTTTTTTTTATTTTTTATTTTTTTTAAATTTTGGGACTCTGCATTTCTTTATGGTGATTTTCATTTTTATTTTAGGGTTCCGTCTCATGTCAGGATTTCTTGTTTCGGCTATAATCACAGTGTTTCCCTTTTTGTGCTCTTTTGACTCTCTGAAAATATTTATTATGAATTCGCAGATATACTGAAACTTTCAGGAGGTGTCTTGTAGGTAGCTACGGACTTTAGGGTTCTGTCTCATGTTTCAGGATTTCTTGTTTCGGCTATAATCGTAGAGTTTCCACTTTTGTGCTCCTTTGACCCTGTGAAAATAATTATTAAGAATTCTGAGATATAGTGAAAATTTTAGGAGGTGCTCGTGCGTAGGTGGCCACGGATGAATTTGATGAACTCTTGTGAAAAGGATTTTTTTTTTAATAAGTTATATGGGATTGAATCGGTTTTATCTGTATTACATCATTATTACATGGTGGTATTAAACAAGTTTGGTAATTACCAAGGTTCCACAAGTCTAGACAGTTCAGATGACTGGGGGACTGCTGGTATAATACTATGAAAATTGAAATTTTTTAGAAATTTAAAATAATTTACACATTCAGAATTCTAACACAACAAAAATGATACGAGGATATTCATATTGATATTAGTTACTAAGTGCAACCATTTAATTGTTTCAACAAATATAACTTGAAGGTTCAACCAAGGATAACAAGTGCAATCTGCCAATCTCTAATAGTTAACCAAATTAATTGCTATTGTTCAAGTAATGAATGCCACGTTATGCAGTTTTTACACATCATTTTCAACAATGTACTAAAGAACACAAATAACATATTAAAGCAAAAGTTACAGTATTATATGAAGATTAAAGCAAAGTTTACAGTATTCTAATATTACAGTATTCTAAAATAAGCGGATTTGTCATTGAAGTTAATATCCTAAAGCAAAAGTTACAATTTTTTCATTGAAGTCAATGTCCTAAACTCAAGTCCTAAACTCAATGGGATTTGTCTCTTTGTAAGAATAAGACAAGTTGATGTCATGCATTCCTCATCTGTATTTTCTCAATGGAAGTGTATGCAAAGCAAACAATTTAGGCCACTTTGCAGTAAATAAATAACCATTTATAGCAACAAAGAAACACACGTAAAAGCAAAATAGTGAATATGAATCTAATTGGACGCTATTTGTTTTACAAAATCTTCATTCTTAAACATTAGATAAATCAGCAATAGAAACATTTTGGACCAGGGTCTTTTCCCCACCAAATAAAATGTCATTCCAATAAGAGTTATCATGCCGCTTTTACTAGCCAACAACTTCATCATGTTTTTACCTTACATGATTTTTTGAATTATGAACTTGAATTAAAACATGCAAAGCCATTATCTAAAAATATTTTCAAAAATGTACTCAAGAGGCACGTTGTTCTAAGTCCTGTAAAACTTGTTTGTTTCACTTTTTAACATCCTACAATTTAACTATTTTTTTCCTTATCAACTTCCTTCTCAAAAGATTTTGATTAACCTTGTTTAAAGGGATTTTGTAAATTTATGCTTATTAATTTTGTATTCTTGGTTTTTATTTAGAACACTATTTCCACCTCTCTAGAGACTATTGTTACACAACGTAGTATTTGAGTCCAAATACCTGCTTTGATCATTTGCCGACATTAAGAAACTTCCTTTCTTTCTAAGTAATTTTCACTAGTATGAGTAGGGTCTCTCTTTGTTACTCTTTATGTTATTCAGTGATCTCCGCTTATTATATCAATAATATTTAGTGATCTCCGCATATTATATCAATAATCTTTATCTCTCACTTGTAACTTTAGAATACTGGAATTTTTTCTTTAATCTTCATAGAATAGATTGGGTGAGGACTTGCTTTAGAATACTGTAATTTTAAAAAATTGTAATTTTTGCTTTAATCTTCATTTGTGGACAGTCAAAATCATCATTTTCAACAATGTACTAAAGAACAGATTGAAGAACACAAATGTCTTACAATGTACTAAAGAACAGATTAAATTTTCATTTTTAATTTTTTTTTTGGCTGAGGATGCCCAACCATGGGGATGGCTGAGTCCCTTTAGGGACGCTTAGGTCGTCCCTAGGGATGGCTGGGCATCCCCGAGGATGGCTAGGCACCTTCCAAAGGTTCCAAGCCATCCCTAGGGACGCCCAACCATCCCTAAGGATGGCCTGAGCATCCCCAAAGAGACCCAGCCATCCCAGGGATGGCTGGCCGTCCCCGAGGGACGCCCCAAAATAGGGGACATCCCCGGGGACGGGAGGCCGTAGGCCTCAGGCGTCCTCGGGGATGTTTCCCAGTCGTCCCCCAAAAGAGGAACGAAGGGAAATGTCCCCAATGCCCAAAGGTTCCCAGTTATCCTCGGGGACGTCTAGCCGTCCCCGCGGACGCCTAACCGTCCCTAGGGACGGCTTGAGTGTTCCCAAATGGACCCAACCATCCCAAGGATGCCCCAAAATAGGGGACCTCCTAGGGACGGGAGGCCATAGGCCTTAGGCATCCCCGGGGACGTTTCCCAGTCGTCCCCCCGTCCCCCGTCCTCTCGTGGAACACTGGTAATTATGCATGCTTGGCAAGATTTGAATCTTGGTCTCCTCCTTGAAAGTTGAGGAATTTAACCTGTTGAGCTAATACCATTTGATTCCTATAATAACATTTTAGTAAAATTCTTTTTTACACTTCTTTTCAAACTAGTTTATGCAAAATTATTTTCAAACTTAGATCAATTTGTTTGGAACTTAGATCCATGAATCTTTGAATTGTGTTGTGCAAGCACTCCCCTCCTAAGCAATATTTGCCCTGAAGTCTATGGAGAAGTTTCTATATTTTGCAACCAAGGGTAACTTGCATTGTGAAAACTGGAATAGTAGCCCTCTTTTTGGATACTGTCCTTGTCTGGTGATTTTCGTTCTTATTTTAGGGTTCTTTTTCATGTTTTTTCAGTCGTGGACATTTCATATACTTTTGTTCTCTGATTTGCTTTATGCGAGCTTCATCTGATTTTAGGTTTGCAAAAGGTTACTGTTTGAGTTCTAATATCAATTTATCATTGTCCTTTCAAAATATTGTATGCCCTTTAGTAAATTTTTGGTTTTGCTTCTCACATGCAAATATATTTGACTTCCAAATATGTTTGGCCTTCTTTACAGATGTTTGAAACTACTATCTTTTAATATAACTACAGTATTATACATCCTTATATTGATGAGAACTCTCTATAGAGAGTGTTAGTTTTGGTTCCTTTGTCTATTCATGTCTTTTCCTTTAAAAAGTCACAGCCCTTACATATTTACGACCCATTAAAAAATAGAGAAAATAGAGCCGAGTTATACAAAAAGAAGTGACAAAAGTATCTGAAACTATGTTATGTTGGGATATGTATGCGGGTTTGGGGACGGGGACACGTCCATTTAAGGAGATTTGATAGAGAAGAATATGAATGGATTTGGGATATGTATGCGGGTTTGGGGACGGGGACACGTCCATTTAAGGAGATTTGATAGAGAAGAATATGAATGGATTGGTGCTTGCACAACTGTAAAATCAAGAATTGTCAGATTAGATAAACAGTTGAAATCTGGAAACATAATTCCCTCTATGTTGCAAAATATAATAACTTTTTATTGAGACAAAAATACAAATATATGGGTGCTTGCATAGCTTCTATTGAAACAGATAACTCTATAACATCTCTAAGAACATTCTCAACATGGTGAATGAATGGCATTGCCACATATTAGTTGTCTGTTTTAGGACAACTAAAGATGATTAAAAAATTCGTCATTAGAAACAATGAAATTGAACATGGTTACTTTGAAGAGCATCCTTGGCAGTCCTATGCTCCAATCACATTGAACCAGTCACTATACTCTCCAAATAATACATGCTGTATTTTTATTTTTCTATAATTACTGATTAGTAATGAGAAAACCAATGATTAACTTATGTGCTTTTTAAATTGTTTTCTCACTTGTGATTTTGAGTTTTTGTACTTTCATACTTTTTTATTATTTGGATTTAGGCATCTCCTTTGCTGACCCCTTTTGCCAAAATTTAGGGGTATCTTCTAGCTATCTACTTTTTGCGTTTTGTGTTTTCTTATTTTTTTTTAATAATATTTCTTGTACGTTTTAAGAATTAAATTCGAATCACAGATAATACAAGTGGCGTCCTTACTGATAAACAACACTCACACAAATCCTACTCCAAGTAACATAGATTTCAAACGCGTAGAAAACATTTCCTTAAAATGCTTTCCTTCTGTCCTTATTTGCTTATTCTACAATCCCTGGCTCTACCCTATTTGGTGATATGCTTCATCTTTTATTATTTTTTTCTTTGGCTATGACTCCTTTGTCTTTGTTAACCTTTATGTTTCAGTTGGTGCTGTAGATCTACGCCTTTGATGTAATTGGTAATTCACATCCGTCTTTCACATAGTAAGTGAGCTCTAGCCTAGTCATGCATGCGCCTTTGATGTAATTGGTAATTCACATCCGTCTTTCACATAGTAAGTGAGCTCTAGCCTAGTCATGCATGCCTTGATTTTGTATGACACGAATTTAACTGAAGTTATCAAACTCTTTTGTACCTATTGGCCTCCAACTTTATCCACAAATGTCTATCATTAATCTCTTTGTTTCTTGGGATTTCTGTTAACATGGTTCTTGTGGTTTCCATATGATTAGTAGACTTTTGTATTTCTTTTCTCTTCTAAGCTAGGTGGTAATCTTGCATTATTTAATTTGTACCTATTGACCTCCAACTTTATGCACAATAGATTATGTCTATCATTAATCTCTTTGCGATTTCTGTGAATATGGGTTCTTGTTGTTCCTGTATGAGATATAATATCCTTTATATCTAAGCTAGTATATATAATATTATAAGATATAGTATTATAATATATATAATAATATAATATACTAAGTCAATTCTAGTATAAATATAACTAGGATTACATCTTTGCACATGTTCAACTAAATAACGCTGGTGAATATAACTCTATATCATCGTTTGTTTTTAGTATCGATTGTGTGCATTTTTTATTTCAATGATGTCAAGAATTTCCAATTATGCTACCTGACACCATCTGCAGGAATACATCTTTGCACCTGTCCAACTAAATAACGCTGGTGAATGTAACTCTATATCATTGTTCAAACCTTTACAAAAGCAGCCCCTAATTAATAACTCTATTCGCAATTTACAGAATCAGTTCAAAATCAATTGGGCTGTGAATTGTTTTTGGTATATTGCAATGGATGTTTATGTATTTATACAATATTTTATTAAACAGTTGCAAAATCAATTGGGCTGTGAATTGTTTTTGGTATATTGCAATGGATGTTCATGTATTTATACAATATTTTATTAAACAGTTGCAATGGTTGGTTAGTCAGCTGTTTTAGTTTAAATATTTTAAATGTTTGCAACAATTGGTTAATCGACTGTTTTAGTTTAAATATTTTAAATGTTTTTGTTAATATCAACTTTTTTTAATAATAATAAAAAAAAATTATTTAGAACCTGACATGTATGACCTCTTTGCCTCCCACCTTTTATGCCATTGTAAGAACGCCTGTCGGCGTAATTAGTAGATTTTGTATTTCCTGTTCCCTTCTAAGCTAGGTTGTAATCTTAAATTATTTAATTATTTATTATTTTTAATTATGTTTTTTTAATGACTGTGCAGGCTGCCCGTAACCTGAACATAAGGAGTCTGTTGGACTTAACATGTCAGACTGTAGCAAATATGATTAAAGGCAAAAACCTAGATGTTTAACCTTAAGAATAACTTAACCCCTGAGGTGAAGGAAGAAATCAGGTGTGAAAATGCATGTGCATCTCAATGAATTAGGAGGCCTTGTTGCCTTGAATTTTTTAGTGGATCGTTACGAGTAGTGAACTTGTTGATTTGATTTATAATTGATAATAGTATTTTCTAGTGGGTAGTAGTTGTAGAAAATTTAGTTGTGAATCTTTTAGTGGATTGTTATTACTAGTGAACTTGTTGATTTGATTTATAATTGGTAATAGTATTTTTTAGTGGGTTTTAGTTGTAGAAAATTTAGTTGAGTTCTGGGTTGACATTGTTGATTTGATTTACAATTGGTAATAGTATTCTTTAGTAGAAGGTAGTTGTAGTAGATTTATTTAAGTTATGGGTTGATATTATATATTTTAAACTACTGATTATGGTAACTGTTTTGGATCCATAGTTTCCAAAAGAAATTTAATAATATTTTATAGACTTTTTTGTTTTTTGTTTTTGATGATTGATATGTTTAAACTTTCTTTTTCAACTTATTATATGGGATTGAAACAATTTTACCTGTACAACATCATTACCACTATCTAATCAGTTGATTGATGCTACTCGATAAAATTTGAGTTTACACAAGTTTTTATGAGGGTCCTGATCCCCTCATGCTGAATGGGATTTGAACCTTAGACCTCCCAAAGAGAGGCCAAAGCCCTTCCTATTGCAGTAAACTTGTAGCTTATTGATATGTTATTTTTTTTTTTTAGTGATATGTTAACTTTTAGTCTTACTTGATAGGTTAATTTTTCATCATGGTCTAGTCCAGAGTCTACTGCAAAATGATTTCTTTGTTTTATATTGAAGTTTGTCTCATGATCAATTTTTTTCTTTTTTTTATAGTTTTTATTTTGTAATCTTTTGCCATGTGTCTAATCCTATAACAATTGCAACATTGGAATGCAATGTTTTTATAATTTACTTGTTGATTTTATTCTCTTGATTCATATTCAATTTTAATGAATTGTGGCAAAGGTTTTGAAATATCCATAGAAAATTGTCTATGGAACACATGCTTTCACTCCTAGGTAGTTAGTTGGTCCTTCCTGGATGAATTCCTTAAGTTATTTCCGATATTTTTCAAAACATCTCTATTAATAAATTGAAATAGAATTTTGAAAAAACCTAACCCACATTGGAAGAATTTTAATAGTTTTTGTTTCGACATAAAATCTCTCTATATGGTCTTTATATCATAGTCATAAAATTAGTTATAAATTGTATTATTTCTAAGGAGGTGGATTGATATCAAAGGCTCCGAAATGATTTAAGATAAATTTAGATATCAAGAACTGGTTATTCATAATGCAAGTTAGGGTGCATGTTCTTTATCAAAATTGGGGAAACTTATTCATCTTTATCAAAATTTGGAAAATTTATTCTATAGGTATGATAGGGACAAAATGATTATAAATTTTATGAATCTTAGCTATGACTTTGAATTAATTTACAAGATTAAAATTGATGTATTAACAAGAATTTATTTATTATGGTGCATGATTGTTGGTGACTATTTATATGTTTTTTTTATCATTTTAAACTATTTTTATTATCGTTAATTTTTCCTTGTGTTATCAATAAGTTAAGTTTATCTTTTACAACTAATATATTTAATGTTCTCTTCTTGATGTGTGTTTATGTCTTTTTTCCTTGAATCCTAAGGTGCTAGGCCATTATGTTCTTTTATCATATCAAAACCTGGGGTTTAAACGTAACTAGTTTTGACTTTACATCCTAGTTTCTTTAGTCTTAATGTTTTTTTGAGTTTAAAAGTGTGATTTAATTTATTAGTTGGTTTTGCAACTTTAAGCTCGGTGTTTGGATATTTAAAATATTAATTTTGGTTCTATGATATGGCTCTAAGTTTTGACACCTCAAGTGCTCTCATTTTAGAGTTCTTCCTTGATTTTTTCAATACTTGCATACTTTAAAAAAATTATCCACCAGACTTTGATGAATAGTGATGGTGGAAAGGTGTCAAGAATAGCAGTGGGTAGTAATTTTTTTGCATCACAATCAAGGTAGTATATGCTTTAGATATTCATAGCAATATGTATATCAACATATGAGAACATAATAATTAATGACATCTAACATCACAAATGTCTCATTATAGTTTTTTTATCACAAATAAGATGAAAAAATTACTAACTTTTTGCCTTCTAGGTTTGTTATGAAGGATAATTATAAAACCATCATAATTATTTTCAATATGAATTATATAAGATTTCAAGCTTTCATGTTCCACAAAAAAGTATCAAAATATGAAGCCCTTACCATTTGAGTAAATGATACAATTAAACTCTACAATAAAATGTTGGGATGCCTAGATTACAATAATATGAATTTTATAAACTTGGGGATGTTTCATGGACTATCAACAATTACACCTACAGAAAATTTGGACTAGAGGTTTGTTATGAAGGACATTTATATCAATTTTGTAATTATTTATATAAAGTTGTCAAGGTTTTATGTTCCAGAACTAAGTATCAAGAGATGAAGCTCTTGAAATTAGAGTAAATGATGTTAGTTAATCCTAAAATAAAAGGTTGGGACACTTGGATTACAAAATTAAGTTCATATAACAATTTAGAAATGCTTCATGGATTATCACTAGTTTTATATAGGTATTGCAACTAGCTTCACTTATATTATATCATCACCATATAGTGATATTACAATAACATTTAGTTGCTTATGCATATATATCAAGGCAAGAATTGAACCTTGGTTTCTGCCATAAAAGTTGGATACTTAGCCAATTAAGGTCATGCCATTTGAAGTGGATTATTGGTAGTTGTATCTAGAGAAAGTTTGTATAAAGTACTTACTCTTGTGAAGCATCATTCTAATAAATTTAAAATGTTAAAGCATGAAAATAAAGGAATCAACCAAAGCTTATTCATAGGGATCTATGTTAGATGAACAATCCTTCCCTAACCAAGGTATAAATAGACCTAAATTCATAATTTTTCTTGGTGCATTTAGTTGTATTCCAAAAAAAAATGATATTTGATAAATGAGAGGTTTACTAAATTCAAAACCCATGTTAAGAAAATAATTTAAAAAGTTTATTATTTGAGGCTTGATGCAAATGGAGAATAATCTAAAATTATGGCTTTGAAATTTCTTATCCATATACAAATTTAGCTTAAAAAACACGTCCATATAAATCATGGTAAAATGACTAAGTTAAAATATACTGATCATAACCTTCATAAAAATAGAGAGTAAGTTTACAAAGCCACTCATTAAATCCCTAGAAAACCAATATAGCAATTAGGCCATTGAACTTGTGGAGTGACATCAAATTTGACTTTCTCCTTGTGGTAAAAACTCTATTGTGGTCATATTGATAATTACATATTCAACATGTGAAATTCCTTGGAGTTTTTTTTTTTTTTATAATAAATTTATATAAATAACATCTACTTTGATTGACTCATCTTGCCAAGTAGAAGTAAATGATAAGGTGTAAATACATAATTGTAATGTGCAAGTGGCAATTGGGGGGATAGAATTTATGATTACCTTGTTCTTGTAATTTGACTCTTGATCCTTTAGTTTGATTGAAACATGACAAGTGGCACATAGTGGAATTTTATTATGATTTGAATTGATCTTTTAGATGACATAATTTTTGCATGCAAAATTTGTTTTAAAGTGTTATTGGATGTGTTGGATTAGTTTTCTTAAAGATGTACATAGTGGTATAAATTGAAATAGTTTTTTATGTTTATTGAATTTTATTTAGAAGCTCAAAACATGAGGTAAAATCATGGCATAAGCAAAACAAAGAAACTCACACCTTTAGGCTAAAATAGTTGTGTTCTTGCGGAGGCAGGAATGGAGCAAAGCGGGAGCGGAGGCAGGTGCAATTTTTGCAAACATGATTTTCATTCTGCTGGAGGTGGGAAACAGGGTTTCCAAACCCCTGGAAGCTGTGAGGCTCAAGGAGGGAACAAGCAAGGTTTTGAAGCAACTGAGGAAGAGCAGGTGGATAGTGACAAGGACACTGAGGGTTTTAAAAAAATAGAGGGACACGAACCCCCTGATATTATTTTTGATAAGAAGGCCCACATCCAGAATTCTGAGGGCAATAAGTCTTTTGCACAGGCACTTAAAGGTGGCAATAGGGTTTCCTTACATTCCTTACCACCTCTCACTCCCAATGGGCGAGAAGGTTTCCGTGCTCGAAAGCGTAATGGCGGACTTTATATCGATGGAAAATTTTTCTCTCGGTAGGCAAATTCATAGGGGGCAGGCCGGATATTGAAACGATTCGACGATGGGCATCCTTGAAGTGGAAGACTTCTGGACACATGGAGATTATTGCATTATCAAGGGGGTTTTTTGCGGTACGCCTTAACAATAGTGAAGATGCTAGTTGTATTCTAACAGGAGGACCTTGGTTCTTGGGTCGAAGAAGTCTTTTTCTTAGGAGATGGGCTGAGGATTTTGATCCAAAAAAGCAGAGCATAAACTTTGCCCCCATTTGGGTCCGTCTCCCAAATCTCCCGTTTCATTGGTGGCATGAGTATTTTCTTCAGGGTATTGCCAAGACCATAGGGGAATTGGTGGCCATTGACAATCCAACCCTTGCACGCACCGAATGATGCATGCTAGGATTTGTGTAAATGCAAACCTAGAATCTGAGCTTCCTACTCATGTGGAGTTAGAATATGGAAATAAAACAAGATTACAGGTCATCGAATATGAAAATAGACCGGCATTTTGCTCTGATCTGTAATATTCAAGGCCATCTCAAAGGACAATGCTCTTTTTTGAGAAGCCAGCAAACCCTTCCTAGGAATAATGATTCCAAGCGGCAATCTTTCAGAAATAATGGCAAATACACAGGGATGTACAGGGTTAAAGATCCAAATGTTGAAAAGGCAAAGGCCTCTGGTTTGGGGCAAATGGAGAATGAGGCTGAGCTTCACATGGAAAATGGTAAGGGCAAGCAAATTTCTACATCACAAACTGACCAACAAAAGGTATGCTCTCCTTTCGAAAATCTAAATAAATTTAACATTTTGGCTGAAAACCAAATAATTACAGAGGAAAATCAGAATGAAGGGTCTAATGTTGAGGATATAAATCTTGGTCTCCCTGCTTACCTTGACTCCCCAACCAAATCTGGACCTTCCAATCCTCCTCCTGTTGGCCATAAAGAATGCCCTAATGATGAGTCTTTTTACGCCCCAGAAAGAGAAAAAGTGCTTTCAGAGTTAATCAGCCCTTCCAAGCGACATTTTTCACCTTTGTCTTTGTCCCAATCTAGAGAAGGGGTTTCCAGTACTGTTATCCAATAGGTTACCCAAACCAAATTTAGCCCGAAACAGACTAGAAGCTCAATGAAGTCCCCCATGATTGACTGTGGAGGTGAGAAAAAAAGGGAAGAAAGTCAAATGCCCAGCAATGGAAAGAAGAGGTCCAAGATGAGATAGCTAATGGAATTCAGACTACTTTGTTTCCATCAACTGGAAATCTTCCCTTTGAAGAAAACAAAATTCTTAAGCCCCCTCAAGTCCAAGGCAGGGGAAGAGGAAAAAACTTTAAAAGTTCCAAATGAAGATCATATCCTGGAATGTAAGGGGTCTCAATGGCCTTCCTAAACAGCGGTTAGTCAAATATTTAAGAAGAGATTTTTATCCCACTATTCTTATTTTGCAAGAAACTAAAGTCGATGAAGTTTTGTCTAGAAAAATTGCCCTTAATATCTGGAAAAGGGGAGAAGCAATTTTTTGCAAAGCCAATGGAACCTTAGGTGGCCTTCTTTGTATCTGGAATCCAGGGAAGGTGGAAGGCAAGGTTATTCAATTAGGGGAAAGGGTAATGAGCATTATTTTTAAGGATAAGGTTAGTGACCTTTCTTGGATATTAACAAATGTGTATGCCCCTAATTCTATATCTGGGAGAGCTGATCTATGGAATTTACTCAGTCATTTCAAGGAAGCTTTTCAGGATATCCCATGGATAGTGGCGGGGGACTTTAATACCCCTCTTTACCCCTCTGATAAAAAAGGGGGAGTAGGAATTCCAGCAAGAAGTATGGAGGACTTTCAAGATTTCATCAACAACAACAATTTATTGGATGTCAAATTAAAAAATGCTAAATTTACTTGGAGCAATAGGAGGTCTGGAAATCAACTTATAATGGAAAAGCTTGATAGGTTTTTTTTGTCACAGGAAGCAATACAATCTTTTGGGGATGCAAATCTGTTGTCCTTGCCTCGCATTGGGTCTGACCACAACCCGATTTTACTTGAAATTGAAGAGACTCCAAAATTCAAAAGGCCTTTTATGTTTGAATCTATGTGGATGCACCACCCTGATCTCAGAGACAAAATTTCTCAGTGGTGGCAGCATTCTTGTCAGAGCAGGCCTTCATTCAGATTAGCACAGAAACTTAAAGTGGTGAAAGAAAATCTAAGGATCTGGAATAAAGAAATTTTTGGAAATATTTTTGAAAACAAGAAAGTCATCTCTGAAAGGTTATCAACCATTGAGAAAAAACTTGAAGAGGGATTTCCAGACCCTTCCCTACAGGCAGATGAAAAGAAAGCCCTTGTTGAGTACCATAATGTTCTAGCCTGCGAGGAGACTTTTTGGCGGCAAAAGTCTAGAGCTACCTGGCTAAAAGAAGGTGATGCCAACACAAGATTTTTTCATGCATCTACCTTAAGGAACAGAAGCCACAATAGAATTAAAGAACTTGTTAGAGATGATGGATCATTCCTTTCTAGTCCTAATGAGATCAGAAATGAAGCAGTTTCCTATTTTCAGAATCTTTTAGGAGAAGAACATTTCAGTTCTGCCTTAGCTTCAGAATCAATGCTTTACCATATTCCTCATTTAATTTTTTATGACTTGAATGGGGAGTTAATTAAGCATTTCACGGATGAATAAATCAAAGAGGCCCTCTTCTCAATGAACCCTGATAAAGCTCCAGGTCCAGACGAGTTTTCACCTCATTTTTTTCAGGCTTTTTGGGATACTGTAGGTTTTGATGTATGTGCTACTATCAAGGAATTTCAGTCCACAAAGCATATTCTGAGAAGTTTTAACTCCACTTTTATTGCTTTAATCCCAAATATTCCTACTCCTAGATCTATGATGGATTTTAGACCTATTAGCCTTTGTAATGTTGTTTATAAAATTTTGACCAAGGCGATTGCAAATAGAATGAGGAAGATCCTTCCTATGTTTATTGATGTTTGTCAAGGCAGTTCAGTCCCTGGAAGGTCCATCCTTGATGGTGTCATAACAGTTCATGAAGCCCTCCATTCGGTAGTCTAGACTAAAAAACCTGCTTTTGCTCTCAAGTTGGATATGAACAAGGCTTATGACCGCATAAACTGGAGTTTTGTCTCTGCCATTCTTCAGAAATTTGGTTTTCATCATGAATGGATCAAGCTTTTGGAAGGATGTTTTATGAAACCTTGGTTTTCAGTCCTTGTTAATGGTGCTCCTGCTGGATACTTTCAAAGTAAAAGGGGCCTAAGGCAAGGTGACCCTATCTCTCCCATGTTGTTTATCATTGTGGCTGAAGCCCTTGGGAGGACAATCAAAGCTGCCTGTAATATTGGTCTTATTTCAGGAATTAAAGCATCATCACAAACACAGGCAGTTACACATGAACAGTTTGTGGATGATACTTTGTTGTTAACTCTTGCATCAGTTTTTGAGGCTAAGGTCATAAAACATATTCTAGAGCTATATGAGGATGCTATGGGGCAAAAGGTAAATTTTTCAAAGAGTAAAATTTATTTCTTTAACACTCCCATTCAGAGGCAAATTCAGATTGCTAGGATTCTTGGATGCTCAGTGTCTACTCTTCCATCCACATACTTAGGCCTTCCTTTATTTACAGGCAGAGCTACTGTTTCCATGTGGACTAATGTAATTGAAAGAATTCAGAGGAAGCTGGATGGATGGAAAGGGAATTTGTTATCTCAAGCTGGCAAGGCAGTTCTCACCAGGTTTTCCATTCAAAGCATCCCTGTCTACTTTCTCTCTGTTTTTAAAGCTCCTACAAGTGTCTACACTAAAATTGAACAGATCCAGAAGAGGTTCCTATGGACTGGTTCTGAATCTAAGTAGCGCTTTCACTTGGTGTCCTAGGATAGGGTTTGCAAACCAAGGGAGTTTGGAGGTATTGGGCTAAGGAGAATACAACATTTAAACATGGCCCTCCTGGCCAAACAAGCATGGCGTCTTTTGACAAATGCAAATGCAAAATGGATTACTATAATCAGAAGAAAGTACTTGCAAGAAACCGAATTCTTAAGCTATTCCTTTCCTCCCAGGGGATCAATTTTTTGGAAATCAATCCTTCAAACTAAAAACTTGCTAAGCAAAGGGCTACGTTGGAAACCGGGAAATGGAAGAAACATTGATTTCCGGGACCACAAATGGTTAAAGGACTATCCCCTCTCTGCAGGACCCCATCCTTTCAACCCTTAGAGCTTGGACAATTGAAGTTTTTGGTACCAAAGTTGCAGATTTTATTACTTTGTCAAACAATAGAAGGGTATGGAAGCCAATAATGAACAATGATCTACCAGGGGCATCAATAATACT
This sequence comes from Wollemia nobilis, assembly GCA_028583015.1. Classification (NCBI taxonomy): domain Eukaryota; kingdom Viridiplantae; phylum Streptophyta; class Pinopsida; order Araucariales; family Araucariaceae; genus Wollemia; species Wollemia nobilis. The sequence goes on along the minus strand of JAQPPZ010003784.1, from coordinate 10,805,918 downwards.
GGAGAATGAATTAAGACAGTATTTACTCCCTTCTGGAATTCTTGAGGACCAACTTATCTGGGAAGCTTCAGACAATGGGGAATTTTTTGTCAAGACTGCTTATCTGATGCTTATTGATAATGATGAACCTACTTTCCCTCAATTGGAAGTTTGGCCCAAAAGCATTATTTCGAAGGTTGGGTTTTTTGCATGGCTGGCCATCCAAAATAAGATCCTCACCATGGATAACTTAATAAAAAGAGGTGTGATTGTTGTTAATAGGTGTTATATTTGTATGTCTGAGTGGGAGTCTATTGATCATTTGTTTCTACGTATTGTAATTTTTTTGTCTCAATCTTGTTAGGTCTATTACAAGTGTTTCATATTTATTGGGTCCATCCTCAGTCCATTTTTGACTTATTTGTCCAGTGGCCTTCCCCCTTTTTGAATAGGCGTCTTAGGTATATGTGGAAGATCTGCCTTCATCACTACTTGTGGCAGATATGGTTGGAAAGGAATCGTCGGGCCTTCTTGGATAAGGTTTCTCAGTCATCCTCTGTCCTATCAAAAATTTTAGTATATGCTAATGAGAATGCTTGTTTAGTGCCTACAGCATCTAGACCTCCAAATCCTTTTGAAGCTTCATTAGGCCAGTCATTAAACTTACCTCTCACTGATGGCCTCAATCATCCTCAAGTCTGTCCTAGAACCATGATCACATGGACCCCACCCCCCCTAGGGTGGATTAAGTTAAATTTTGATGGGGCATCTAGGGGCAACCCAGGTGAAGTCAGGGTCGGTGGCTTACTTAGAGACCACAAGGGTGAGGTGCTTGTAGCTTTTGTTGAACATCTTGGAGCTCAAACTAACAATGTGGCTGAAGCGAGGGCAATTTGGAGGAGCCTCAAGGTGGCAGAGAATTATCCAGGGAAACTGTTGGTGGAAGGTGATTCTCTTATTATTATAAATCTTCTAAAGAACACTAAGAGAGCTCCTTGGATATTTTATGACTATATCCACGAAGCAAGGGCTCTAATTCATGATCGACCTGAGGCCATAATTTTGCATACCTTCCGGGAAGCAAACATGGCAGTTGATAGGCTAGCAAATGAAGGCATTGTAGCAGCAAATTTGATCACGTGGACTGAAAATCTTCCTCATGCAATCTCAATGGTGATAGATAATGAAAAATTTTAGACTGGAAGGCTCAAAGTGGATCAATGACAGAAAATGGGGGCATTTTTAAAAATATTTTTTTGAACCTTATAATGGCTTTTGTCATATTTGTTTTCTTTGTTCATGTGACTAGTGTTTTTTGCAGCTGGTGGGGCACTGATATAGGTTTTTTATCTACAAATTCATGCATGGGAAACATCTGCTTTGGCCTCAAGTATTTCCCAAGGTGTGTTTGGATTCGATGTCGCAAAAAGGCCCTAGCAAGAAATAACAAAGTGTTGGAGATCCCTGACATTGAGGTACCTGACCCCACCATAATTGTCTTGGAGAAGATGACAATTTCATCAGCCTCCAACAGTATCAACCAGTTGAAGAGTCTGTCTGGCCTCATCAGTGCAGTTGTTGATTTGTGTGATTCTCTAAATATTCTGTTTTATAGCCAGTAGTTCCAGGGGCACAAGGAGTCGAAGGCAAAATCTAAAGATGATGGCAACGAGGATGATAAGAAGTTAGATGAGGACTACAAGGATGATTAGTTTTTGTCTTTGTTAGTTCTATTTTGCGTCTGTCTTTTCTGATGGCCATAATATTAGGCTTCCATAGTTTAGTTTGGCTGTATTCTGATGGAAGAGTAGGTCTTGGCCCTTTTTGTTGTCAGTTTAAACTTTTAGGGCTTGGCCTTTGTCCAGTTGGTCAGTGGACCCTATTTTGTAAAATGGTTTTGGGTCAACCAGTTAAAACCCGGTGTTAATTATAATATTCTCTTACTTACCAAAAAAAAAAAAACATGAGTTAAATCAATAGTAAATCATACTAAATGCCAAACTTCATCAACTTCATCCTCTTTAATTTGACCAAAAAGTACTCATGTAAATATCAAATTATGTATAACAAATTACAATCATGTGAAAAAGAGGATAAAAAAAATCCATAACTAATAACAATTGTTCTACATAACTAAAGGGTCTTGTGATGTGTTCAATTGAACTCTTTTATTGATTATGGTCACAAGGTAGGAAGAAGGCAATAATTTCTCTCATTTCTTCTTTACAAGTCTCTTTAGAGAACATAAAATATTATATATGACCATTATACTCATAACTTACATGCATACTTCATAATAAGGAAAGGCCCACAATCTCCTATGAGAGGAGAATTAACGAAAAAAAGATAAACTAATTATTTGCACCACAATCAAGATACTAGATGTAGTTATTGTCAAAAGTAAAATGCTTCAACAAGTAATGGGAGTTATAACAAATAAATATGAAAAGAATGTTGCAATTCATCACATCACTCACATGACGAAAATAATTTTCAACTACTATTTTTTGTTATTGTTTTCCATGTGTATACTAAAAAAAACAATGCGTTATGGGCTCCAAGTGCTCCCATCAGTGCTAGTACTCTTGTCATAGAACTAGATATGGGTCCATGTCTTCCTCCCTTGAAAAATCAAAGAAGATAAGATCCTTATTTAAAATAATTATGCTTTATATAACGATGACAATATGCATGTAAACATATGTGAATAGGATCATTAGTGACACGCAACATCTCAAAATATCTCATTATCTTTTATTTATCACAAGATGAGAAAAAAGTTGAATTTTGGGTACTAACTTTACAATTATTCTCAATATGAATTATATAAGTTTTCAATTTTTCATGTTCCACAAATATGTATCAAGATATGAAGCTCCTACCATTGGAGTATATAATGTAAGTGAACTCTATGATATATGATTATGATACCTAGTTACAAAAATATGAAGTTTATGAAATTGATAATGTATTATAGATTATTGATTATTGAAAATTGCATCTAGCAAAAGTTTGTAAAATGTGATTTTGGCTTTTGAAAATTTCTTATTCATAAATAACATTAGCTGAAAAAGCACCTCCATATGAATCACAACAAAAGGGATATGTTAAAAGAGATATCTTATCAAATGAAAACTATAAACAAAATCCTTAAAACATAGATTATGGACTGAAATATTTTCTTATGCTAATTACATTTGAATTATATTCTTCACTCCAATTGTATAAAAATGATACATTGGAAGATTTTTATCCAATAACAATATGAAGTTTAGGGTTAAATTGCTTAGTTGGCAACAAAGCAACATCCAATAATTAGTGACATGTCTACTTATGAGGCAAAGCTCATCATTAGTAGACCAATTTTATCTTAGGGATGAAGTAGCATGACTTTTTAACTATGGTGATAAATTTTAATTGATTCTAGAATAAGAATGAATGCATACACACATACTTTTGTTAAAAAAAAATGGATTATTGATTTCAAAATAATGGCTTAACTCTAGCCTTGGATAGATGCCAAATTTTTAGTTTTGTTGGTCTTATAGTTTCTCTATTTCAGATAAGGTTCATTCTATTTCCAAAATGATCAAGAGCATTTCTCAACAAAGTCAAAAATTGATGTTGCACTTGCACACCATGCTCCAGTCTACATGGATTAGGGACCCACCTTTTAATTTTGGCAAATTTTTCTCTTTTTTGCTTGGGCTTGTACATACTAGTCAATCATCCAAAAAATCAAGTTCTTATTTGAAAGTTTTACACATCTATACCCAATTTATAAATGCCTTAAGTTTTTTATGATGCTTATTACTATTGTTGCGCATGATGAAACTTTCAAAATAAAAATTAACATCTCCCATTAGATAAGGATTGGAATAAGCTTTCCAACAAGTACCCATATGTCTATGTTCCCATAGCCTTAGCACCCCAAACCTACTTAAATTCAGGTATTGTAGACATGACAATTCCCTTGATAGCATAAATGAAATTACTAAAAAGTATTATATATCCTTCAAATATTAATAAAAATTCATGAAACCATCTCCATTATATGCAACTCAGAATTTTTTTTTAAATAGATATAAACTTGCCTATGTTTTAAGAAGAATTAACCTCCCAAATAACCTATTTTTAGCATGCTATCTGGTTATCCTGTTGATTGTAATGTCTGCCTAATCACATAGCAATCATTTTTGGACCCCATATCCATTTTAATACTCAATAAAATTATGTGAAACTACTTTCATTGGATATTTCTTAAAAATATATTTTTGATAAATATAAACTTGTCTATGTTCTGAGAAGAATTGACCTTCCAAAAGGCCTATTTTTAACATGCTATCTAGTGACCTTGTTGACCATAATGTTTGGCTAATCATGCAACACTCACTTAGGAACCTCATATTTATTTCAATACTCAATAAAATTTTTTGAAACCACTTTCATTAGATGCTACTACTTGAAAAGAGATTTCAAACAAATTTAAAGTTTCTTATGTTTCAAGGAGGTTTGAGGCCCGAAATTAGTTATTTTCTATAGGTTGTCTAAGCTACCACGACCAAGAAAAATATAGATGTGGGTCAAATAAAAACTTGGGTAACTCGAGATCCAAAAGGAAATTGAAAATCCCACTAGCCAAAAAAATTGATAACCAAAGATCCATAGGGAAATTTAAAAAGCCTAACCAAAAGTCTTGTAAAGCATGAATTGGAAATTTTTTGGTAATGTGTGTAGAGGAAATTAATTTTCCTCCTACCCGAAAATAAAACATTAAGAGCATGGAAATAAATATTAAAGTGAATCTAGCCAAAGGGAGTCTCAAAACATAACTAGCCATAGGGGAATTTGAAAGGAAATTCTAGTTCGTATTGTCACCTGCCTACAATAAATAAATAAATTTAAAGTATTGCAAAAAAAATGAAAGCTAATGAGCCAAAGCTTTTTGTCTTCCTCCCTTGAAAAAGCAAAGAAGATAAGATCCTTATTTCAAATAATTATGCTTTATATAACGATGACAATATGCATGTAAACATATGTGAATAGGATCATTAGTGACACGCAACATCCCAAAATATCTCATTATCTTTTATTTATCACAAGATGAGAAAAAAATTGAATTTTGGGTACTAACTTTAAATTATTCTCAATATGAATTATATACGTTTTCAATTTTTCATGTTCCACAAATACGTATCAAGATATGAAGCTCCTTCCATTGAAGTATATAATGTAAGTGAACTCTATGATAGATGATTATGATACCTAGTTACAAAAATATGAAGCTTATGAAATTGATAATGTATTATTGATTATTGATTATTGAAAATTGCATCTAGCAAAAGTTTGTAAAATGTGATTTTGGATTTTGAAAATTTCTTATTCATAAATAACATTAGATGAAAAAAGCACCTTCATATGCATCACAACAAAAGGGCTAGGTTAAAAGAGAGATCTTATCAAATGAAAGCTATAAACAAAATCATTAAAACATAGATTATGGACTGAAACATTTTCTTATGCTAATTACATTTGAATTATATTCTTCATTCAAATTGTATAAAAATGATACATTGGAAGATTTTTATCCAATAATAATATGAATTTTAGGGCTAAATTGCTTAGTTGGCAGCAAAGCAACATCCAACAGTAAGTGACATGTCTACTTATGAGGCAAAGCTCATCATTAGTAGACCAATGTTCACTTAGGGGTGAACTAGCATGATTTTTGAACTATGGTGGCAAATTTTAATTGATTCTAGAATAAGAATGAATGCATACACACACACTTTTGTTAAAACAAAAATGGATTATTGATTTCAAATTAATAGCTTAACTCTAGCCTTGGATAGATGCCAAATTTTTAGTTTTGTTGGTCTTATAGTTTCTCTGTTTCAGATAAGGTTCGTTCTATTCCCAAAATGATCAGGAGAATTTCTAAACAAAGTCGAAAATTGATGTTGCACTTGCACAACATGCTCCAGTCTGCATGGATTAGGGACCCACCTTTTAATTTTGGCAATTTTTTTTCTTTTTTGCTTGGGCTTGTACATACTAGTCAATCATCCAAAAAATCAAGTTCTTATTTGAAAGTTTTACACATATATACCCAATTTCTAAATGCCTAAAGTTTGTTATGATGATTATTACTATTGTTGTGCATGATGAAACTTTCAAAATAAAAATTAACATCTCCCATTAGATAAGGATTGGAATAATTTTTCCAACAAGTTCCCATATGCCTATGTTCCCATAGCCTTAGCACCCCAAACCTTCTTAAATTTAGGTATTGTAGACATGACAATTCCCTTGATAGCATAAATGAAATTACTAAAAAGTATTATATATCCTTCAAATATTAATAAAAATTCATGAAACCATATCCATTATATGCAACTCAAAAAGATTTTTTAAATAGATATAAACTTGCCTATGTTTTAAGAAGAATTAACCTTCCAAATAACCTATTTTTAGCATGCTATCTAGTTATCCTATTGATTGTAATGTCTGCCTAATAACATAGCAATTATTTTTTGACCTCATATCCATTTTAATACTCAATAAAATTTTGTTAAACCACTTTCATTGGATATTTCTTAAAAATATATTTTTGATAAATATAAACTTGTCTATATACTGAGAAGAATTGACCTTCCAAAAGGCCTATTTTTAACATACTATCTAGTGACCTTGTTGACCATAATGTTTGGCTAATCATGCAACACTCACTTAGGAACCTCATATTTATTTCAATACTCAATAAAAAATTTTGAAACCACTTTCATTAGATGCTACTACTTGAAAAGAGATTTCAAATAAATTTAAAATTTCTTATGTTTCAAGGAGGTTTGAGGCCCGAAATTAGTTATTTTCTAGAGGTTGTCTAAGCTACCACGACCAAGCAAAATATAGATGTGGGTCAAATAAAAACTCAGGTAACTGGAGATCCAAAAGGAAATTGAAAATCCCACTAGCCAAAAAACTTGATAACCAAAGATCCATAGGGAAATTTAAAAAGCCTAACCATAAGTCTTGTAAAACATGAATTGGAAAATTTTTGGTAATGTGTGTAGAGGAAATTAATTTTCCTCCTACCCGAAAATAAAACATTAAGAGCATGGAAATAAATATTAAAGTGAATCTAGCCAAAGGGAGTCTCAAAACATAACTAGCCATAGGGGAAGTTGAATGGCAATTCTAGTTCGTATTGTCACCTGCCTACAATAAATAAATATATTTAAAGTATTGCCAAAAAAATGAAAGCTAACGAGCCAAAGATTTTTGTCTTCCTCCCTTGAAAAAGCAAAGAAGATAAGATCCTTATTTCAAATAATTATTCTTTAGATAATGATGACAATATGCATGTAAACATATGTGAATAGGATCATTAGTGACACGCAACATCCCAAAATATCTCATTATATTTTATTTATCACAAGATGAGAAAAAAGTTGAATTTTGGGTACTAACATTAAATTATTCTCAATATGAATTATATATGTTTTCAATTTTTCATGTTCCACAATTACGTATCAAGATATGAAGCTCCTACCATTGGAGTATATAATGTAATTGAACTCTATGATAGATGATTATGATACCTAGTTACAAAAATATGAAGTTTATGAAATTGATAATGTATTATTGATTATTGATTATTGAAAATTGCATCTAGCAAAAGTTTGTAAAATGTGATTTTGGCTTTCGAAAATTTCTTATTCATAAATAAAATTAGTTGAAAAAAGCACCTCCATATGCATCACAACAAAAGGGATAGGTTAAAAGAGAGATCTTATCAAATGAAAGCTATAAAAAAAATCCTTAAAATATAGATTATGGACTGAAACATTTTCTTATGCTAATTACATTTGAATTATATTCTTCACTCCAATTGTATAAAAATGATACATTGGAAGATTTTTATCCAATAATAATATGAATTTTAGGGCTAATTTGCTTAGTTGGCAGCAAAGCAACATCCAACAGTTAGTGACATGTCTATCTATGAGGCAAAGCTCATCATTAGTAGACTAATTTTCACTTAGGGGTGAAGTAGCATGAATTTTGAACTATGGTGGCAAATTTTAATTGAATCTAGAATAAGAATGAATGCATACACACACACTTTTGTTAAAACAAAAATGGATTAGTGATTTCAAATTAATAGCTTAACTCTAGCCTTGGATAGATGCCAAATTTTTAGTTTTGTTGATCTTATAATTTCTCTGTTTCAGTTAAGGTTCGTTCTATTCCTAAAATTATCAGAAGCATTTCTCAACAAAGTCTAAAATTGATGTTGCACTTGCACAACATGCTCCAGTCTGCATGGATTAGGGACCCACCTTTTAATTTTGGCAATTTTTTTCTTTTTTGCTTGGGCTTGTACATACTAGTCAATCATCCAAAAAATCAAGTTCTTATTTGAAAGTTTTACACATATATACCCAATTTTTAAATGCCTTAAGTTTGTTATGATGCTTATTACTAATGTTGTGCATGATGAAAATTTCAAAATAAAAATTAACATCTCCCATTAGATAAGGATTGGAATAAGTTTTCCAACAAGTACCCATATGCCTATGTTCCCATAGCCTTAGCACCCCAAACCTTCTTAAATTTAGGTATTGTAGACATGACAATTCCCTTGATAGCATAAATGAAATTACTAAAAATTATTATATATCCTTCAAATATTAATAAAAATTCATGAAACCATATCCATTATATGCAACTCAGAAAGATTTTTTAAATAGATATAAACTTGCCTATGTTTTAAAAAGAATTAACCTCCCAAATAACCTATTTTTAGCATGCTATCTGGTTATCCTGTTGATTGTAATGTCTTCCTAATAACATAACAATTATTTTTTGACCCCATATCCATTTTAATACTCAATAAAATTATGTGAAACCACTTTCATTGAATATTTCTTAAAAATATATTTTTGATAAATATAAACTTGTCTATGTTCTGAGAAGAATTGACCTTCCAAAAGGCCTATTTTTAACATGCTATCTAGTGACCTTGTTGACCATAATGTTTGGCTAATCATGCAACACTCACTTAGGAACCTCATATTTATTTCAATACTCAATAAAAATTTTTGAAACCACTTTCATTAGATGCTACTACTTGAAAAGAGATTTCAAACAAATTTAAAGTTTCTTATGTTTCAAGGAGGTTTGAGGCCCGAAATTAGTTATTTTCTATAGGTTGTCTAAGCTACCACGAACAAGCAAAATATAGATGTGGGTCAAATAAAAACTCGGGTAACTGGAGATCCAAAAGGAAATTGAAAATCTCACTAGCCAAAAAACATGATAACCAAAGATCCAAAGGGAAATTTAAAAATCCTAACCAAAAGTCTTGTAAAGCATGAATTGGAATTTTTTTGGTAATGTGTGTAGAGGAAATTAATTTTACTCCTACCCAAAAATAAAATATTAAGAGCATGGAAATAAATATTAAAGTGAAGCTAGCCAAAGGGAGTCTAAAAACATAACTAGCCATAGGGTAAGTTGAATGGCAATTCTAGTTCGTATTGTCACCTGCCTACAATAAATAAATACATTTAAAGTATTGCCAAAAAAATGAAAGCTAACGAGCCAAAGCTTTTTGTCTTCCTCCCTTGAAAAAGCAAAGAAGATAAGATCCTTATTTAAAATAATTATGCTTTAGATAATGATGACAATATGCATGTAAACATATGTGAATAGGATAATTAGTGACACACAACATCCCAAAATATCTCATTATATTTTATTTATCACAAGATGAGAAAAAAGTTGAATTTTGGGTACTAACATTAAATTATTCTCAATATGAATTATATATGTTTTCAATTTTTCATGTTCCACAAATACGTATCAAGATATGAAGCTCCTACCATTGGAGTATATAATGTAAGTGAACTCTATGATATATGATTATGATACCTAGTTACAAAAATATGAAGTTTATGAAATTGATAATGTATTATTGATTATTTATTATTGAAAATTGCATCTAGCAAAAGTTTGTAAAATGTGATTTTGGCTTTTGAAAATTTCTTATTCATAAATAACATTAGCTGAAAAAAGCACCTCCATATGCATCACAACAAAAGGGATAGGTTAAAAGAGAGATCTTATCAAATGAAAGCTATAAACAAAATCCTTAAAACATAGATTATGGACTGAAACATTTTCTTATGCTAATTACATTTGAATTATATTCTTCACTCCAATTGTATAAAAATGATACATTGGAAGATTTTTATCCAATAATAATATGAATTTTAGGGCTAATTTGCTTAGTTGGCAGCAAAGCAACATCCAACAGTTAGTGGCATGTCTATCTATGAGGCAAAGCTCATCATTAGTAGACCAATTTTCACTTAGGGGTGAAGTAGCATGAATTTTGAACTATGGTGGCAAATTTTAATTGAATCTAGAATAAGAATGAATGCATACACACACACTTTTGTTAAAACAAAAATGGATTAGTGATTTCAAATTAAAAGCTTAACTCTAGCCTTGGATAGATGCCAAATTTCTAGTTTTGTTGATCTTATAGTTTCTCTGTTTCAGTTAAGGTTCGTTCTATTCCTAAAATTATCAGAAGCATTTCTCAACAAAGTCTAAAATTGATGTTGCACTTGCACAACATGCTCCAGTCTGCATGGATTAGGGACCCACCTTTTAATTTTGGCAATTTTTTTCTTTTTTTCTTGGGCTTGTACATACTAGTCAATCATCCAAAAAATCAAGTTCTTATTTGAAAGTTTTACACATATATACCCAATTTTTAAATGCCTTAAGTTTGTTATGATGCTTATTACTAATGTTGTGCATGATGAAACTTTCAAAATAAAAATTAACATCTCCCATTAGATAAGGATTGGAATAAGTTTTCCAACAAGTACCCATATGCCTATGTTCCCATAGCCTTAGCACCCGAAACCTTCTTAAATTCAGGTATTGTAGACATGACAATTCCCTTGATAGCATAAATGAAATTACTAAAAAGTATTATATATCCTTCAAATATTAATAAAAATTCATGAAACCATATCCATTATATGCAACTCAGAAAGATTTTTTAAATAGATATAAACTTGCCTATGTTTTAAAAATAATTAACCTCCCAAATAACCTATTTTTAGCATGCTATCTGGTTATCCTATTGATTGTAATGTCTGCCTAATAACATAACAATTATTTTTTGACCCCATATCCAATTTAATACTCAATAAAATTATGTGAAACCACTTTCATTGAATATTTCTTAAAAATATATTTTTGATAAATATAAACTTGTCTATGTTCTGAGAAGAATTGACCTTCCAAAAGGCCTATTTTTAACATGCTATCTAGTGACCTTGTTGACCATAATTTTTGGCTAATCATGCAACACTCACTTAGGAACCTCATATTTATTTCAATACTCGATAAAAAATTTTGAAACCACTTTCATTAGATGCTACTACTTGAAAAGAGATTTCAAACAAATTTAAAGTTTCTTATGTTTCAAGGAGGTTTGAGGCCCGAAATTAGTTATTTTCTTTAGGTTGTCTAAGCTACCACGAACAAGCAAAATATAGATGTGTGTCAAATAAAAACTCGGGTAACTGGAGATCCAAAAGGAAATTGAAAATCTCACTAGCCAAAAAACTTGATAACCAAAGATCCATAGGGAAATTTGAAAAGCCTAACCAAAAGTCTTGTAAAGCATGAATTGGAATTTTTTTGGTAATGTGTGTAGAGGAAATTAATTTTACTCCTACCCAAAAATAAAATATTAAGAGCATGGAAATAAATATTAAAGTGAAGCTAGCCAAAGGGAGTCTAAAAACATAACTAGCCATAGGGGAAGTTGAATGGCAATTCTAGTTCGTATTGTCACCTGCCTACAATAAATAAATACATTTAAGGTATTGCCAAAAAAATGAAAGCTAACGAGCCAAAGCTTTTTGTCTTCCTCCCTTGAAAAAGCAAAGAAGATAAGATCCTTATTTCAAATAATTATGCTTTAGATAATGATGACAATATGCATGTAAACATATGTGAATAGGATCATTAGTGACACGCAACATCCCAAAATATCTCATTATCTTTTATTTATCACAAGATGAGAAAAAATTTGAATTTTGGGTACTAACTTTAAATTATTCTCAATATGAATTATATACGTTTTAAATTTTTCATGTTCCACAAATACGTGTCACGATATGAAGCTCCTACCATTGGAGTATATAAAGTAAGTGAACTCTATGGTAGATGATTATGATATCTAGTTACAAAAATATGAAGTTTAAGAAATTTATAATGTATTATTGATTATTGATTATTGAAAATTGCATCTAGCAAAAGTTTGTAAAATGTGATTTTGGCTTTTGAAAATTTCTTATTCATAAATAACATTAGCTGAAAAAAGCACCTCCATATGCATCACAACAAAAGGGCTAGGTTAAAAGAGAGATATTATCAAATGAAAGCTATAAACAAAATCCTTAAAACATAGATTATGGACTGAAACATTTTCTTATGCTAATTACATTTGAATTATATTCTTCACTCCAATTGTATAAAAATGATACATTGGAAGATTTTTATCCAATAATAATATGAATTTTAGGGCTAAATTGCTTAGTTGGCAGCAAAGAAACATTCAATAGTTAGTGACATGTCTACTTGTGAGGCAAATCTCATCATTAGTAGACCAATTTTTGCTTAGGGGTGAAGTAGCATGAATTTTGAACTATGGTGGCAAATTTTAATTGAATCTAGAATAAGAATGAATGTATACACACACACTTTTGTTAAAACAAAAATGGATTATTGATTTCAAATTAATAGCGCTGGATAGATGCCAAATTTTTAGTTTTGTTGGTCTTATAGTTTCTCTGTTTCAGATAAGGTTCATTCTATTCCCAAAATGATCAAGAGGATTTCTCAACAAAGTCGAAAATTGATGTTGCACTTGCATAACATGCTCCAATATGCATGGTTTAGGGACCCACATTTTAATTTTGGTAATTTTTTTTCTTTTTTTCTTGGGCTTGTACATACTAGTCAATCATCCAAAAAATCAAGTTCTTATTTGAAAGTTTTACACATATATACCCAATTTCTAAATACCTTAAGTTTGTAATGATGCATATTACTATTGTTGTGCATGATGAAACTTTCAAAATAAAAATTAACATCTCCCATTAGATAAGGATTGGAATAAGCTTTCCAACAAGTACCCATATGCCTATGTTCCCATAGCCTTAGCACCCAAAACCTTTTTAAATTCAGGTATTGTAGACATGACAATTCCCTTGATAGCATAAATGAAAGTACTAAAAAGTATTATATATCCTTCAAATATTAATAAAAATTCATGAAACCATCTCTATTATATGCAACTCAGAAAGATTTTTTAAATAGATATAAACTTGCCTATGTTTTAAGAAGAATTAACCTCCCAAATAACCTATTTTTAGCATGCTATCTGGTTATCTTGTTGATTGTAATGTATGCCTAATCACATAGCAATCATTTTTGGACCCCATATCCATTTTAATACTCAATAAAATTATGTGAAACCACTTTCATTGGATATTTCTTAAAAATATATTTTTGATAAATATAAACTTGTCTATATTCTGAGAAGAATTGACCTTCCAAAAGGCCTATTTTTAACATGCTATCTAGTGACCTTGTTGACCATAATGTTTGGCTAATCATGCAACACTCACTTAGGAACATCATATTTATTTCAATACTCAATAAAAATTTTTGAAACCACTTTCATTAGATGCTACTACTTGAAAAGAGATTTCAAACAAATTTAAATTTTCTTATGTTTCAAGGAGGTTTGAGGCCCGAAATTACTTATTTTCTATAGGTTGTCTAGGCTACCATGACCAAGAAAAATATAGATGTGGGTCAAATAAAAACTCGGGTAATTGGATATCCAAAAGTAAATTGAAAATACCACTAGCCAAAAAACTTGATAACCAAATATCCATAGGGAAATTTAAAAAGCCTAACCAAAAGTCTTGTAAAGCATGAATTGGAAATTTTTTTGGTAATGTGTGTAGAGGAAATTAATTTTCCTCCTACCCAAAAATAAAACATTAAGAGAATGGAAATAAATATTAAAGTGAAGCTAGCCAAAGGGAGTCTCAAAACATAACTAGCCATAGGGGAAGCTGAATGGCAGTTCTAGTTCGTATAGTCACCTACCTACAATAAATAAATATATTTAAAGTATTGCCAAAAAAATGAAAGCTAACAATCCAAAGCTTTTTGTCTTCCTCCCTTGAAAAAACAAAGAAGATAAGATCCTTATTTCAAATAATTATGCTTCAGATAATGATGACAATATGCATGTAAACATATGTGAATAGGATCATTAGTGACACACAACATCCCAAAATATCTCATTATATTTTATTTATCACAAGATGAGAAAAAAGTTGAATTTTGGGTACTAACTTTAAATTATTCTCAATATGAATTATATACGTTTTCAAATTTTCATGTTCCACAAATACGTATCAACATATGAAGCTCCTACCATTGGAGTATATAATGTAAGTGAACTCTATGGTAGATGATTATGATACCTAGTTACAAAAATATGAAGTTTATGAAATTGATAATGTATTATTGATTATTGATTATTGAAAATTGCACCTAGCAAAAGTTTGTAAAATGTGATTTTGGCTTTTGAAAATTTCTTATTCATAAATAACATTAGCTGAAAAAAGAACCTCCATATGCATCACAATAAAAGGGCTAGGTTAAAAGAGAGATCTTATCAAATGAAAGCTATAAACAAAATCCTTAAAACATAGATTATGGACTGAAACATTTTCTTATGCTAATTACATTTGAATTATATTCTTCACTTTAATTGTCTAAAAATGATACATTGGAAAAATTTTATCCAATAATAATATGAATTTTAGGGCTAAATTGCTTAGTTGGCAGCAAAGCAACATTCAATAGTTAGTGACATGTCTACTTATGAGGCAAAGCTCATCATTAGTAGACCAATTTTCTCTTAGGGGTGAAGTAGCATGAATTTTGAACTATGGTGGCAAATTTTAATTGATTCTAGAATAAGAATGAATGCATACACACACAATTTTTTTAAGACAAAAATGGATTATTGATTTCAAATTAATAGATTAACTCTAGCCTTGGATAGATGCCAAATTTTTATTTTTGTTGGTCTTATAGTTTCTCTGTTTCAAGTAAGATTTGTTCTATTCCCAAAATGATCAGGAGCATTTCTCAACAAAGTCGAAAATTGATGTTGCACTTGCACAACATGCTCCAGTCTGCATGGATTAGGGACCCACCTTTTAATTTTGGTAATTTGTTTTCTTTTTTGCTTGGGCTTGTACATACTAGTCAATCATCCAAAAAATCAAGCTCTTATTTGAAAGTTTTACACATATATACCCAATTTCTAAATGCCTTAAGTTTGTTATGAAGCTTATTATTATTGTTGTGCATGATTAAACTTTCAAAATAAAAATTAACATCTCCCATCAGATAAGTATTGGAATAAGCTTTCCAAAAAGTACCCATATGCCTATGTTCCCATAGCCTTAGCACCCAAAACCTACTTAAATTCAGGTATTGTAGATATGACAATTCCATTGATAGCATAAATGAAATTACTAAAAAGTATTATATATCCTTCAAATATTAACAAAAATTCATGAAACCATCTCCATTATATGCAACTTAGAAATATTTTTTAAATAGATATAAACTTGCCTATGTTTTAAGAAGAATTAACCTCCCAAATAACCTATTTTTAGCATGCTATCTGGTTATCCTATTGATTGTAATGTCTGCCTAATCACATAGCAATAATTTTTGGACCCCATATCCATTTTAATACTCAATAAAATTATGTGAAACCACTTTCATTGGATATTTCTTAAAAACATATTTTTGATATATAAACTTGTCTATAATCTGAGAAGAATTGACCTTCCAAAAGGCCTATTTTTAACATGCTATCTAGTGACCTTGTTGACCATTTTTATTTCAATACTCAATAAAAAAATTTCAAACCAATTTCTTTAGATGCTACTACTTGAAAAGAGATTTCAAACAAATTTAAAGTTTCTTATGTTTCGAGGAGGTTTGAGGCCTGAAATTACTTATTTTCTATAGGTTGTCTAAGCTACCACGACCAAGCAAAATATAGATGTGGGTCAAATAAAAACTCGGGTAACTAGAGATACAAAAGGAAATTGAAAATATCACTAGCCAAAAAACTTGATAACCAAATATCCATAGGGAAATTTAAAAAGCCTAACCAAAATTCTTGTAAAGAATGAATTGGAATTTTTTTGGTAATGTGTGTAGAGGAAATTAATTTTCCTCCTACCCGAAAATAAAACATTAAGAGCATGGAAATAAATTTTAAAGTGAAGCTACCCAAAGGGAGTCTCAAAATATAACTAGACATAGAGGAAGTTGAATGGAAATTCTAGTTCGTATTGTCACCTGCCTGCAATAAATAAATATATTTAAAGTATTGCCAAAAAAATGAAAGCTAACGAGCCAAAGCTTTTTGTCTTCCTCCCATGAAATAGAAAAGAAGATAAGATCCTTATTTCAAATAATTATGCTATAGATAGATGACAATATGCATGTAAACATATGTGAATAGGATCATTAGTGACACGCAACATCCCAAAATATCTTATTATCTTTTATTTATCACAAGATGAGAAAAAAGTTGAATTTTGGGTACTAACTTTAAATTATTCTCAATATGAATTATATACGTTTTCAATTTATCAAGATATGAAGCTCCTACCATTGGAGTATATAATGTAAGTGAACTCTATGATAGATGATTATGATACCTAGTTACAAAAATATGAAGTTTATGAAATTGATAATGTATTATTGATTATTGAAAATTGCATCTAGCAAAAGTTTGTAAAATGTGATTTTGGCTTTTGAAAATTTCTTATTCATAAATAACATTAGCTGAAAAAAGCACCTCCATATGCATCACAATAAAAGGGCTAGGTTAAAAGAGAGATCTTATCAAATGAAATCTATAAACAAAACCCTTAAAACATATATTATGTACTAAAACATTTTCTTATGCTAATTACATTTGAATTATATTCTTCACTCCAATTGTATAAAACTGATACATTGGAAGATTTTTATCCAATAATAATATGAATTTTAGGGCTAAATTGCTTAGTTGGCTGCAAAGCAACATCCAATAGTTAGTGACATGTCTACTTATGAGGCAAAGCTCATCATTAGTAGACCAATTTTCGCTTAGGGATGAAGTAGCAAGAATTTCGAACTATGGTGGCAAATTTTATTTGATTCTAGAATAAGAATGAATGCATACACACACACTTTTGTTAAAACAAAAATGGATTATTGGTTTCAAATTAATAGCTTAACTCTAGCCTTGGATAGATGCCAAATTTTTAGTTTTGTTGGTCTTATAGTTTCTTTGTTTCAGATAAGGTTCGCTCTATTCCCAAAATGATCAGGAGCATTTCTCAACAAAGTCGAAATTGATGTTGCACTTGCACAACATGCTCCATTCTGCATGGATTAGGGACCCACCTTTTAATTTTGGCATTTTTTTTCTTTTTTGCTTGGGCTTGTACATACTAGTCAATCATCCAAAAAATCACGTTCTTATTTGAAATTTTTACACATATATACCCAATTTCTAAATGCCTTAAGTTTGTTATGATGCTTATTACTAATTTTGTGCATGATGAAACTTTCAAAATAAAAATTAACATCTCCCATTAGATAAAAATTGGAATAAGTTTTCCAACAAGTACCCATATGCCTATGTTCCCATAGCCTTAGCACCCCAAACCTTCTTAAGTTCAGGTATTGTAGACGTGACAATTCCCTTGATAGCATAAATGAAATTACTAAAAAGTATTATATATCCTTCAAATATTAATAAAAATTCATGAAACCGTATCCATTATATTCAACTCAAAAAGATTTTTTAAATAGATATAAACTTGCCTATGTTTTAAGAAGAATTAACCTCCAAAATAAAGTATTTTTAGCATGCTATCTGGTTATCCTGTTGATTGTAATGTCTGCCTAATAACATAGCAATTATTTTTTGACCCCATATCCATTTTAATACTCAATAAAATTATGTGAAACCACTTTCATTGAATATTTCTTAAAAATATATTTTTGATAAATATAAACTTGTCTATGTTCTGAGAAGAATTGACCTTCCAAAAGGCCTATTTTTAACATGCTATCTAGTGACCTTGTTGACCATAATGTTTGGCTAATCATGCAACACTCACTTAGGAACCTCATATTTATTTCAATACTCAATAAAAAATTTTGAAACCACTTTCATTAGATGCTACTACTTGAAAAGAGATTTCAAACAAATTTAAAGTTTCTTATGTTTCAAGGAGGTTTGAGGCCCGAAATTAGTTATTTTCTATAGGTTGTCTAAGCTACCAAGAACAAGCAAAATATAGATGTGGGTCACATAAAAACTCGGGTAACTGGAGATCCAAAAGGAAATTGAAAATATCACTAGCCAAAAAACTTGATAACCAAAGATCCATAGGGAAATTTAAAAAGCCTAACCAAAAGTCTTGTAAAGCATGAATTGGAAATTGTTTGGTAATGTGTGTAGAGGAAACTAATTTTAGTCCTACCCGAAAATAAAATATTAAGAGCATGGAAATAAATATTAAAGTGAAGCTAGCCAAAGGGAGTCTAAAAACATAACTAGCCATAGGGGAAGTTGAATGGCAATTCTAGTTCGTATTGTCACCTACCTACAATAAATAAATAAATTTAAGGTATTGCAAATAAAATGAAAGCTAACGAGCCAAAGCTTTTTGTCTTCCTCCCTTGAAAAAGCAAAGAATATAAGATCCTTATTTCAAATAATTATGCTTTAGATATTGATGACAATATGCATGTAAACATATGTGAATAGGATCATTAGTGACACGCAACATCCCAAAATATCTCATTATCTTTTATTTATCACAAGATGAGAAAAAATTTGAATTTTGGGTACTAACTTTAAATTATTCTCAATATGAATTATATACATTTTCAATTTTTCATGTTCCACAAATACGTGTCAAGATATGAAGCTCCTACCAATGAAGTATATAAAGTAAGTGAAATCTATGATAGATGATTATGATATCTAGTTACAAAAATATGAAGTTTATGAAATTGATAATGTATTATTGATTATAGATTATTGAAAATTGCATCTAGCAAAAGTTTGTAAAATGTGATTTTGGCTTTTGAAAATTTCTTATTCATAAATAACATTAGCTGAAAAAAGCACCTCCATATGAATCACAACAAAAGGGCTAGGTTAAAAGAGACATCTTATCAAATGAAAGCTATAAACAAAATCCTTAAAACATAGATTATGGACTGAAACATTTTCTTATGCTAATTACATTTGAATTATATTCTTCACTCCAATTGTATAAAAATGATACATTGGAAGATTTTTATCCAATAATAATATGAATTTTAGGGCTAAATTGCTTAGTTTTCAGCAAAGAAACATTCAATAGTTGGTGACATGTCTACTTATGAGGCAAAGCTCATCATTAGTAGACCAATTTTCGCTTAGGGGTGAAGTAGCATGAATTTTGAACTATGGTGGCAAATTTTAATTGAATCTAGAATAAGAATGAATGCATACACACACACTTTTGTTAAAACAAAAATGGATTATTGATTTCAAATTAATAGCTTAACTATAGCCTTGGATAGATGCCAAATTTTTAGTTTTGTTGGTCTTATAGTTTCTTTGTTTCAGATAAGGTTCGTTCTATTCCCAAAATGATCAGGAGGATTTCTCAACAAAGTCAAAAATTGATGTTGCACTTGCATAACATGCTCCAATATGCATGGATTAGGGACCCACCTTTTAATTTTGGTAATTTTTTTTCTTTTTTGCTTGGGCTTGTACATACTAGTCAATCATCCAAAAAATCAAGTTTTTATTTGAAAGTTTTACACATATATACCCAATTTCTAAATACCTTAAGTTTGTTATGATGCTTATTACTATTGTTGTGCATGATGAAACTTTCAAAATAAAAATTAACATCTCCCATTAGATAAGGCTTGGAATAAGCTTTCCAACAAGTACCCATATGCCTATGTTCCCATAGCCTTAGCACCCGAAACCTTCTTAAATTCAGGTATTGTAGACATGACAATTCCCTTGATAGCATAAATGAAATTACTAAAAAGTATTATATATCCTTCAAATATTAATAAAAATTCATGAAACCATCTCCATTATATGCAACTCAGAAAGATTTTTTAAATAGATATAAACTTGCCTATGTTTTAAGAAGAATTAACCTCCCAAATAACCTATTTTTAGCATGCTATCTGGTTATCCTGTTGATTGTAATGTCTGCCTAATCACATAGCAATAATTTTTGGACCCCATATCCATTTTAATACTCAATAAAATTATGTGAAACCACTTTCATTGGATATTTCTTAAAAATATATTTTTGATAAATATAAACTTGTCTATGTTCTGAGAAGAATTGATCTTCCAAAAGGCCTATTTTTAACATGCTATCTAGTGACCTTGTTGACCATAATGTTTGGATAATCATGCAACACTCACTTAGGAACCTCATATTTATTTCAATACTCAATAAAATTTTTTGAAACCACTTTCTTTAGATGCTACTACTTGAAAAGAGATTTCAAACAAATTTAAAGTTTCTTATGTTTCAAGGAGGTTTGAGGCCCGAAATTACTTATATTCTATAGGTTGTCTAAGCTACCACGACCAAGCAAAATATAGATGTGGGTCACATAAAAACTCGGGTAACTGGAGATCCAAAAGAAAATTGAAAATATCACTAGCCAAAAAACTTGATAACCAAAGATCCATAGGGAGATTTAAAAAGCCTAACCAAAAGTCTTGTAAAGCATGAATTGGAAATTTTTTGGTAATGTGTGTAGACGAAATTAGTTTTACTCCTACCCGAAAATAATATATTAAGAGCATGGAAATAAATATTAAAGTGAATCTAGCCAAAGGGAGTCTCAAAACATAACTAGCCATAGGGGAAGTTGAATGGCAATTCTAGTTCGTATTGTCACCTGCCTACAATAAATAAATAAATTTAAGGTATTGCAAAATAAAATGAAAGCTAACGAGCAAAAGCTTTTTGTCTTCCTCCCTTGAAAAAGCAAAGAAGATTAGATCCTTATTTCAAATAATTATGCTTTAGATAATGATGACAATATGCATGTAAACATATGTGAATAGGATCATTAGTGACACGCAACATCCCAAAATATCTCATTATCTTTTATTTATCACAAGATGAGAAAAAATTTGAATTTTGGGTACTAACTTTAAATTATTCTCAATATGAATTATATACATTTTCAAATTTTCATGTTCCACAAATACGTGTCAAGATATGAAGCTCCTACCATTGGAATATATAAAGTAATTGAAATATATGATAGATGATTATGATATCTAGTTACAAAAATATGAAGTTTATGAAATTGATAATGTATTATTGATTATTGATTATTGAAAATTGCATCTAGCAAAAGTTTGTAAAATGTGATTTTGGCTTTTGAAAATTTCTTATTCATAAATAACATTACCTGAAAAAAGCACCTCCATATGAATCACAACAAAAGGGCTAGGTTAAAAGAGATATCTTATCAAATGAAAGCTATAAACAAAATCCTTAAAACATAGATTATGGACTGAAACATTTTCTTATGCTAATTACATTTGAATTATATTCTTCACTCCAATTGTATAAAAATGATACATTGGAAGATTTTTATCCAATAATAATATGAATTTTAGGGCTAAATTGCTTAGTTGGCAGCAAAGAAACATTCAATAGTTGGTGACATGTCTACTTATGAGGCAAAGCTCATCATTAGTAGACCAATTTTCGCTTAGGGGTGAAGTAGCATGAATTTTGAACTATGGTGGCAAATTTTAATTGAATCTAGAATAAGAATGAATGCATACACACACACTTTTGTTAAAACAAAAATGCATTATTGATTTCAAATTAATAGCTTAACTATAGCCTTGGATAGATGCCAAATTTTTAGTTTTGTTGGTCTTATAGTTTCTTTGTTTCAGATAAGGTTCATTCTATTCCCAAAATGATCAGGAGGATTTCTCAACAAAGTCAAAAATTGATGTTGCACTTGCATAACATGCTCCAATATGCATGGATTAGGGACCCACCTTTTAATTTTGGTAATTTTTCTCTTTTTTGCTTGGGCTTGTACATACTAGTCAATCATCCAAAAAATCAAGTTTTTATTTGAAAGTTTTACACATATATACCCAATTTCTAAATACCTTAAGTTTGTTATGATGCTTATTACTATTGTTGTGCATGATGAAACTTTCAAAATAAAAATTAACATCTCCCATTAGATAATGCTTGGAATAAGCTTTCCAACAAGTACCCATATGCCTATGTTCCCATAGCCTTAGCACCCGAAACCTTCTTAAATTCAGGTATTGTAGACATGACAATTCCCTTGATAGCATAAATGAAATTACTAAAAAGTATTATATATCCTTCAAATATTAATAAAAATTCATGAAACCATCTCCATTATATGCAACTCAGAAAGATTTTTTAAATAGATATAAACTTGCCTATGTTTTAAGAAGAATTAACCTCCCAAATAACCTATTTTTAGCATGCTATCTGGTTATCCTGTTGATTGTAATGTCTGCCTAATCACATAGCAATCATTTTTGGACCCCATATCCATTTTAATACTCAATAAAATTATGTGAAACCACTTTCATTGGATATTTCTTAAAAATATATTTTTGATAAATATAAACTTGTCTATGTTCTGAGAAGAATTGATCTTCCAAAAGGCCTATTTTTAACATGCTATCTAGTGACCTTGTTGACCATAATGTTTGGCTAATCATGCAACACTCACTTAGGAACCTCATATTTATTTCAATACTCAATAAAAAATTTTGAAACCACTTTCATTAGATGCTACTACTTGAAAAGAGATTTCAAACAAATTTAAAGTTTCTTATGTTTCAAGGAGGTTTGAGGCCCGAAATTACTTATCTTCTATAGGTTGTCTAAGCTACCACGACCAAGCAAAATATAGATGTGGGTCACATAAAAACTCGGGTAACTGGAGATCCAAAAGAAAATTGAAAATATCACTACCCAAAAAGCTTGATAACCAAAGATGCATAGGGAGATTTAAAAAGCCTAACCAAAAGTCTTGTAAAGCATGAATTGGAAAATTTTTGGTAATGTGTGTAGAGGAAATTAGTTTTGATCCTACCCGAAAATAATATATTAAGAGCATGGAAATAAATATTAAAGTGAAGCTAGCCAAAGGGAGTCTAAAAACATAACTAGCCATAGGGGAAGTTGAATGGCAATTCTAGTTCGTATTGTCACCTGCCTACAATAAATAAATAAATTTAAGGTATTGCCAAATAAAATGAAAGCTAACGAGCCAAAGATTTTTGTCTTCCTCCCTTGAAAAAGCAAAGAATATAAGATCCTTATTTCAAATAATTATGCTTTAGATAATGATGACAATATGCATGTAAACATATGTGAATAGGATCATTAGTGACACGCAACATCCCAAAATATCTCATTATCTTTTATTTATCACAAGATGAGAAAAAATTTGAATTTTGGGTACTAACTTTAAATTATTCTCAATATGAATTATATACGTTTTCAATTTTTCATGTTCCACAAATACGTATCAAGATATGAAGCTCCTACCATTGGAGTATATAATGTAAGTGAACTTTATGATAGATGATTATGATACCTAGTTACAAAAATATGAAGTTTATGAAATTGATAATGTATTATTGATTATTGATTATTGAAAATTGCACCTAGCAAAAGTTTGTAAAATGTGATTTTGGCTTTTGAAAATTTCTTATTCATAAATAACATTAGCTGAAAAAAGAAAGTCCATATGCATCACAACAAAAGGGCTAGGTTAAAAGAGAGATCTTATCAAATGGAAGCTATAAAAAAAATCCTTAAAACATAGATTATGTACTGAAACATTTTCTTATGCTAATTACATTTGAATTATATTCTTCACTTTAATTGTATAAAAATGATACATTGGAAGATTTTTATCCAATAATAATATGAATTTTAGGGCTAAATTGCTTAGTTGGCAGCAAAGCAACATTCAATAGTTAGTGACATGTCTACGTATGAGGGAAAGCTCATCATTAGTAGACCAATTTTCGCTTAGGGGTGAAGTAACATGAATTTTGAACTATGGTGGCAAATTTTAATTGATTCTAGAATAAGAATGAATGCATACACACACAATTTTGTTAAGAAAAAAATGGATTATTGATTTCAAATTAATAGCTTAAATCTAGCCTTGGATAGATGCCAAATTTTTATTTTTGTTGGTCTTATAGTTTCTCTGTTTCAGATAAGATTTGTTCTATTCCCAAAATGATCAGGAACATTTCTCAACAAAGTCAAAAATTGATGTTGCACTTGCACAACATGCTTTAGTCTACATGGATTAGGGACCCACCTTTTAATTTTGGTAATTTGTTTTCTTTTTTGCTTGGGATTGTACATACTAGTCAATCATCCAAAAAGTCAAGTTCTTATTTGAAAGTTTTACACATATATAACCAATTTCTAAATGCCTTAAGTTTGTTATGATGCTTATTACTATTTTTGTGCATGATTAAAATTTAAAAATAAAAATTAACATCTCCCATCAGATAAGTATTGGAATAATCTTTCCAGAATTACCCATATGCCTATGTTCCCATAGCCTTAGCACCCAAAACCTACTTAAATTCAGGTATTGTAGACATGACAATTCCCTTGATAGCATAAATGAAATTACTAAAAAGTATTATATATCTGAAAGCATGAGATTCCGAAAATAAAAAGAAACACTAATTGCTACAATGTAAACTAACTAGCTTGATGCACGAAATAAAACGGATATAATCGAATCAAAACCAACGTAAAAAGAGAAAGCAGGAGCACAACCCTTTTTATTAATGTGATTCCAACTCGGTTACAATACATCTCCTCCCTTTTTAGGGGCTAGGAGAGTTAGCATGTTTCCATTACAAAAAGTGAATAGTGATCTTCTTTCCGTATGCCCACATTTGAAACGGGCGGGCCAAAGTGTTGCCACCGCTTATACTGATGAATCCTTGCTTCTCGCTATTTATCCTATGTTTAGAGACACAATGAAATTGTTAGTAGCACATGTTACAAGGAAGAAGAACTTGTTTTCTAAAAAAATGATAAAAAATACACGTAAAATATTAGCCAAATCGGTGAGTAAAATTATTTTAAACGACCTGCACATTTGACAGAAAACAAAAAACTTTACCAGAGGGTCATTGTCATTGAAACAGTCAGCCAATTTTCTCTTTACTGTAATTCGTCCATTGGCAGGACAAATTCAACTGTTATTTGTTCATCTGTTTAACGTGAATTTGACTGTGTTAAGACGCTGAATCAATGTTGTTACCTGCAGGTTAGTGAGACAACAAAAATGACAAAAGCATGATATTATTTGATAAACGTCTTCTGAAATCCAGATTGTGAACTATGTAAACAACATAAAGCGTAATGTGAAATAAACACGTGATAACGAAATAAATTAAATTGAAACTAAGAGCGAGTGTGGGGTGCCCAAGCGGGCTGCCCTTGTTAAAACTTGAATTTGATGCAAATACACTAGGGATGGGCCCAAAATCTCAGAGAATGTGGTGTCGTCGAATTGATGTATCAAATGTGGTAAAATGTCAGGTTTAGGTCCGGATCCACACTTCTAAAAGCCACCCACTAAACTCTCTTGCGAAAGAGATTAAAGGTGTAGAAGAAATGAATCGAAAAAGGGTAAAGGCGTGTTCAATTTGGTAGCACTTCGTTGCTTGGAAATGTCTACCCACTCGTCCTTTTGGGTGGGAAAGTCCACCATTTTATAGACCCATGGGGTCTCTTTGGAGGGGCACGCAGGGATGCCACATGGCGGCCATGCCTTCCCAAAAGGGAGGAGACTCCTCCCTAACTTGGGCTTACATGATTGCCCTTGTGATAGTCCTCTAACTACCAATCTGCCCACCTATGCATGCATGCACAGCAGGCGGCAATAATTGACTGTCTTCGGCTGTCACTCGTTTAATGTCTGCTTTTGATGGTTTAATGTTTGCTTTAAATGTTTTAATGTTTGCTTTTGATTGGTTAAAGTCCACCCTTGATTGGTTAAAGTCTGCCTAGGCGCAAAGACGGGAGTTTGTCATGATATCGCGACGTCGCGATATCACGATGTCGCGATATCGCGACACTTCGGCCAAGGCTTTCTTTTGGGATTTTGGTGTCGCGATATCGCGACAATTCAACTAAGGCTTTCCTTTGGGATTTTGGTGTCGCGATATCACGACGTCGCGATATCGCGACACTTCGGCCAAGGCTTTCCTTTGGGCTTTTGGTGTCGCGATATCACGACACTTCGGCCAAGGCTTTCCTTTGGGCTTTGGGTGTCGCGATATCGCGACGTCGCGATATCGCAACAATTTGGCCAAGGCTTTCCTTTGGGCTTTTGGTGTCATGATTTCGTGACACCCTCGGCCAAGGCTTTCCTTTGGGCTTTTGGTGTCGCAATTTCGCGACGTCGCGATTTCATGACACCCTCGGCCAAGGCTTGCTTTTGGGCTTTGCCTTGTTAAAACGACCAACTTTGCTTTGTTTACTTTTCGACCATCTAAAACTGCTGTGCAAGTGGCTAGGACCACTGTTTGACCTCTGAGGGCTGCCCTGAAAGCTGTGTGTGTCAATGCGATCAGTGTTTGTAGTCACATAATCGGATTGCTGCTGTTTTGGTGTCTACAATATCCTTCAAATATTAACAAAAATTCATGAAACCATCTCCATTATATGCAACTTAGAAATATTTTTTAAATAGATATAAATTTGCCTATGTTTTAAGAAGAATTAACCTCCCAAATAACCTATTTTTAGCATGCTATCTGGTTATCCTGTTGATTGTAATGTCTGCCTAATCACATAGCATTCATTTTTGGACCCCATATCCATTTTAATACTCAATAAAATTGGGTGAAACCACTTTTATTGGATATTTATTAAATATATATTTTTGATAAATATAAACTTGTCTATGTTCTGAGAAGAATTGACCTTCCAAAAGGCCTATTTTTAACATGCTATATAGTGACCTTGTTGACCATATTTATTTCAATACTCAATAAAAAAATTTCAAACCATTTTCATTAGATGCTACTACTTGAAAAGAGATTTCAAACAAATTTAAAGTTTCTTATGTTTCAATGAGGTTTGAGGCCCGAAATTACTTATTTTATATAGGTTGTCTAAGCTACCACGACCAAGCAAAATATAGATGTGGGTCAAATAAAAACTCGGGTAACTGGAGATACAAAAGTAAATTGAAAATATCACTAGCCAAAAAACTTGATAACCAAATATCCATAAGGAAATTTAAAAAGCCTAACCATAAGTCTTGTAAAGCATGAATTGGAAATTTTTTGGTAATGTGTGTAGAGGAAATTAATTTTCCTCCTACCCGAAAATAAAACATTAAGAGCATGGAAATAAATATTAAAGTGAAGCTAGCCAAAGGAAGTCTAAAAACATAACTAGCCATAGGGGAAGTTGAATGGAAATTCTAGTTCGTATTGTCACCTACCTACAATAAATAAATAAATTTAAAGTATTGCCAAAAAAATGAAAGCTAACGAGCCAAAGCTTTTTGTCTTCCTCCCTTGAAAAAGCAAAGAAGATAAGATCCTTATTTCAAATAATTATACTTTAGATAATGATGACAATATGCATGTAAACATATGTGAATAGGATCATTAGTGACACACAACATCCCAAAATATCTCATTATATTTTATTTATCACAAGATGAGAAAAAAGTTGAATTTTGGGTACTAACTTTAAATTATTCTCAATATGAATTATATATGTTTTCAATTTTTCATGTTCCACAAATACGTATCAAGATATGAAGCTCCTACCATTGGAGTATATAATGTAAGTGAAATCTATGATAGATGATTATGATACCTAGTTACAAAAATATGAAGTTTATGAAATTGATAATGTATTATTGATTATTGATTATTGAAAATTGCACCTAGCAAAAGTTTGTAAAATGTGATTTTGGATTTTGAAAATTTCTTATTCATAAATAACATTAGCTGAAAAAAGAACCTCCATATGCATCACAACAAAAGGGCTAGGTTAAAAGAGAGATCTTATCAAATGAAAGATATAAACAAAATCCTTAAAACATAGATTATGTACTTAAACATTTTCTCATGCTAATTACATTTGAATTATATTCTTCACTTTAATTGTATAAAAATGATACATTGGAAGATTTTTATCCAATAATAATATGAATTTTAGGGCTGAATTACTTAGTTGGCAGCAAAGCAACATTCAATAGTTAGTGACATGTCTACTTATGAGGCAAAGCTCATCATTAGTAGACCAATTTTTGCTTAGGGGTGAAGTAGCATGAATTTTGAACTATGGTTGCAAATTTTAATTGATTCTAGAATAAGAATGAATGCATACACACACAATTTTTTTAAGACAAAAATGCATTATTGATTTCAAATTAATAACTTAACTCTAGCCTTGGATAGATGCCAAATTTTTATTTTTGTTGGTCTTATAGTTTCTCTGTTTCAGATAAGATTTGTTCTATTACCAAAATGATCAACAACATTTCTCAACAAAGTCGAAATTGATGTTGCACTTGCACAACATGCTCCAGTCTGCATGGATTAGGGACCCACCTTTTAATTTTGGTAATTTGTTTTCTTTTTTGCTTGGGCTTGTACATACTAGTCAATCATCCAAAAAATCAAGCTCTTATTTGAATGTTTTACACATATATACCCAATTTCTAAATGCCTCAAGTTTGTTATGATGCTTATTACTATTGTTGTGCATGATTAAACTTTCAAAATAAAAATTAACATCTCCCATCATATAAGTATTGGAATAAGCTTTCCAACAAGTACCCATATGCCTATGTTCCCATAGCCTTAGCACCCAAAACCTACTTAAATTCAGGTATTGTAGACATGACAATTCCCTTGATACCATAAATGAAATTACTAAAAAGTATTATATATCCTTCAAATATTAACAAAAATTCATGAAACCATATCCATTATGTGCAACTTAGAAATATTTTTTAAATAGATATAAACTTGCCTATGTTTTAAGAAGAATTAACCTCCAAAATAACCTATTTTTAGCATGCTATCTGGTTATCCTGTTGATTGTAATGTCTGCCTAATCACATAGCAATCATTTTTGGACCCCATATCAATTTTAATACTCAATAAAATTATGTGAAACCACTTTCATTGGATATTTCTTAAAAATATATTTTTGATAAATATAAACTTGTCTATGTTCTGAGAAGAATTGATCTTCCAAAAGGCCTATTTTTAACACGCTATCTAGTGACCTTGTTGACCATATTTATTTCAATAATCAATAAAAAAATTTCAAACCACTTTCATTAGATGCTACTACTTGAAAAGAGATTTCAAACAAATTTAAAGTTTCTTATGTTTCAAGGAGGTTTGAGGCCCGAAATTACTTATTTTCTATAGGTTGTCTAAGCTACCACGACCAAGCAAAATATAGATGTGGGTCAAATAAAAACTCGGGTAACTAGAGATACAAAAGGAAATTGAAAATATCACTAGCCAAAAAACTTGATAACCAAATATCCATAGGGAAATTTAAAAAGCCTAACCAAAAGTCTTGTAAGGCATGAATTGGAAAATTTTTGGTAATGTGTGTAGAGGAAATTAATTTTCCTCCTACCCAAAAATAAAACATTAAGAGCATGGAAATAAATATTAAAGTGAAGCTAGCCAAATGGAGTCTCAAAACATAACTAGCCATAGGGGAAGTTGAATGGAAATTCTAGTTCGTATTGTCACCTGCCTACAATAAATAAATATATTTAAAGTATTGCCAAAAAAATGAAAGCTAACGAGCCAAAGATTTTTGTCTTCCTCCCTTGAAAAAGAAAAGAAGATAAGATCCTTATTTCAAATAATTATGCTTTAGATAATGATGACAATATGCATGTAAACATATGTGAATAGGATCATTAGTGACACGCAACATCCCAAAATATCTCATTATCTTTTTTATCACAAGATGAGAAAAAAGTTGAATTTTGGGTACTAACTTTAAATTATTCTCAATATGAATTATATATGTTTTCAATTTATCTAGATATGAAGCTCCTACCATTGGAGTATATAATGTAAGTGAACTCTATGATAGATGATTATGATACCTAGTTACAAAAATATGAATTTTATGAAATTGATAATGTATTATTGATTATTGATTATTGAAAATTGCATCTAGCAAAAGTTTGTAAAATGTGATTTTGGATTTTGAAAATTTCTAATTCATAAATAACATTAGCTAAAAAAAACACCTCCATATGCATCACAACAAAAGGGCTAGGTTAAAAGAGATATTATCAAATGAAAGCTATAAACAAAATCCTTAAAACATATATTATGTACTGAAATATTTTCTTATGCTAATTACATTTGAATTATATTCTTCACTCCAATTGTATAAAAATGATACATTGGGAGATTTTTATCCAATAATAATATGAATTTTAGGGCTAAATTGCTTAGTTGGCAGCAAAGCAACATCGAATAGTTAGTGACATGTCTACTTATGAGGCAAAGCTCATCATTAGTAGACCAATTTTCGCTTAGGGATGAAGTAGCATGAATTTTGAACTATGGTGGCAAATTTTATTTGATTCTAGAATAAGAATGAATTCATACACACACACTTTTGTTGAAACAAAAATGGAGTATTGATTTCAAATTAATAGCTTAACTCTAGCCTTGGATAGATGCCAAATTTTTAGTTTTGTTGGTCTTATAGTTTCTCTGTTTCAGATAAGGTTCGTTCTATTCCCAAAATGATCAGGAGCATTTCTCAACAAAGTCGAAATTGATGTTGCACTTGCACAACATGCTCCAGTCTGCATGGATTAGGGACCCACCTTTTAATTTTGGCAATTTTTTTCTTTCTTGCTTGGTCTTGTACATACTAGTCAATCATCCAAAAAATCAAGTTCTTATTTGAAAGTTTTACATATATAGCCAATTTCTAAATGCCTTAAGTTTGTTATGATGCTTATTACTAATTTTGTGCATGATGAAACTTTCAAAATAAAAATTAACATCTCCCATTAGATAAGGATTGGAATAATCTTTCCAACAAGTACCCATATGCCTATGTTCCCATAGCCTTAGCACCCCAAACCTACTTAAATTCAGGTATTGTAGACATGACAATTCCCTTGATAGCATAAATGAAATTACTAAAAAGTATTATATATCCTTAAAATATTAATAAAAATTCATGAAACCATCTCCATTATATGCAACTCAGAAAGATTTTTTAAATAGATATAAACTTGCCTATGTTTTAAGAAGAATTAACCTCCCAAATAACCTATTTTTAGCATGCTATTTGGTTATCCTGTTGATTGTAATGTCCGCCTAGTCACATAGCAATCATTTTTGGACCGCATATCCATTTTAATACTCAATAAAATTATGTGAAACCACTTTCATTGGATTTTTATTAGAAATATATTTTTGATAAATATAAACTTGTCTATGTTCTGAGAAGAATTGACCTTCCAAAAGGCCTATTTTTAACATGCTATCTAGTGACCTTGTTGACCATAATATTTGGCTAATCATGCAACACTCACTTAGGAACCTCATATTTATTTCAATACTCAATAAAAAATTTTGAAACCACTTTCATTAGATGCTACTACTTGAAAAGAGATTTCAAAAAAATTTAAAGTTTCATGTGTTTCAAGGAGGTTTGAGGCCCGAAATTACTTATTTTCTATAGGTTGTCTAAGCTACCATGACCAAGGAAAATATATATGTGGGTCAAATAAATACTTGGGTAACTAGAGATCCAAAAGGAAATTGAAAATCCCACTAGCCAAAAAACTTGATAAACAAAGATCCATAGAGAAATTTAAAAAGCCTAACCAAAAGTCTTGTAAAGCATGAATTGGAAATTTTTTGGTAATGTGTGTAGAGGAAATTCATTTTCCTCCTACCTAAAAATAAAACATTAAGAGCATGGAAATAAATATTAAAGTGAAGCTAGCCAAAGGGAGTCTTAAAACATAACTAGCCATAGGGAAAGTTGAATGAAAATTCTAGTTCGTATTGTCACCTGCCTACAATAAATAAATAAATTTAAAGTATTGCCAAAAAAATGAAAGCTAACGAGCCAAAGCTTTTTGTCTTCCTCCCTTGAAAAAGCAAAGAAGATAAGATCCTTATTTCAAATAATTATGCTTTAGATAATGATGACAATATGCATGTAAACATATGTGAATAGGATCATTAGTGACACACAACATCCCAAAATATCTCATTATCTTTTATCTATCACAAGACAAGAAAAAAATTGAATTTTGGGTACTAACTTTACAATTATTCTCAATATGAATTATATATGTTTTCAATTTTTCATGTTCAATAAATACGTATCAAGATATGAAGCTCCTACCATTGGAGTATATAACATAAGTGAACTCTATGAGAGATGATTATAATACCTAGTTACAAAAATATGAAGTTTATGAAATTGATAATGTATTATTGATTATTGATTATTAAAAATTGCATCTAGCAAAAGTTTGTTAAATGTGATTTTGACTTTTGAAAATTTCTTATTCATAAATAACATTAGCTGAAAAAAGCTCCTCCATATGCATCACAACAAAAGGGCTAGGTTAAAAGAGAGATATTATCAAATGAAAGCTATAAACAAAATCCTTAAAACATAGATTATGGACTGAAACATTTTCTTATGCTAATTATATTTGAATTATATTCTTCACTCCAATTGTATAAAAATGATACATTGGAAGATTTTTATCCAATAACAATATGAAGTTTAGGGCTAAATTTCTTAGTTGGAAACAAAGCAACATCCAATAGTTAGTTACATGTCTACTTATGAGGCAAAGCTCATCATTAGTAGACCAATTTTCTCTTAGGGGTGAAGTAGCATGAATTTTGAACTATGGTGGCAAATTTTAATTGATTCTAGAATAAGAATGAATGCATACACACACACTTTTGTTAAAACAAAAATGGATTATTGATTTCAAATTAATGGCTTAACTCTAGCCTTGGATAGATGCCAAATTTTTAGTTTTGTTGGTCTTATAGTTTCTCCGTTTCATATAAGTTTTGTTCTATTCCCAAAATGCTCAAGAGCATTTCTCAACAAAGTCGATAATTGATGTTGCACTTGCACAACATGCTCCACTCTACATGGATTGGGGACCCATAGTTTAATTTTTGCAATTTTTTTTCTTGTTTGCTTGGGCTTGTACATACTAGCCAATCATCCAAAAAAGCAAGTTCTTATTTGAAAGTTTTACTCATATATACCCAATTTGTAAATACCTTAAGTTTGTTATGATGTTTATTTCTATTGTTGTGCATGATGAAACTTTAAAAATAGAAATTAACATCTCCCATTAGATAAGGATTGGAATAATCTTTCCAAAAAGTACCCATATGCCTATGTTCCCATAGCCTTAACACCCCAAACCTACTTAAATTCAGGTATTGTAGACATGACAATTCCCTTGATAGCATAAATGACATTACTAAAAAGTCTTATATATCCTTCAAATATTAATAAAAATTCATGAAACCATATCCATTATATGCAACTCAGAAAGAGCTTTCAAATAGATATAAACTTACCTATGTTTTGAGAAGAATTAACCTTCCAAATAACCTATTTTTAGCATGCTATCTGGTTATCCTGTTGATTGTAATGTCTACCTAATCACATAGAAATAATTTTTGGACCCCATATCCATTTTAATACTCAATAAAATTATGTGAAACCACTTTCATTGGATACTGCTTAGAAATCTATTTTTGATAAATATAAACTTGTCTATGTTCTGAGAAGAATTGACCTTCCAAAAGGCCTATTTTTAACATGCTATATAGTGACCTTGTTGACCATAATGTTTGGCTAATCATGCAACACTCACTTAGGAACCTCATATTTATTTTAATACTCAATAAAAAAATTTGAAACCACTTTCATTAGATGCTACTACTTGAAAAGATATTTTAAACAAATTTAAAGTTTCTTATGTTTCAAGGAGGTTTGAGGCCCGAAATTACTTATTTTCTATAGGTTTTCTAAGCTACCACGACCAAGGAAAATATAGATTTGGGTCAAATAAAAACTCGGGTAACTAGAGATCCAAATATAAATTGAAAATCCCATTAGCCAGAAATCTTGATAACAAAAGATCCATTGGGAAATTTAAAAAGCCTAACCAAAAGTCTTGTAAAGCATGAATTGGCAAATTTTTGGTAATGTGTGTAGAGGAAATTAATTTTCCTCCTACCCAAAAATAAAACATTAAAAGCATGGAAATAAATATTAAAGTGAAGCTAGCCAAAGGGAGTCTCAAAATATAACTAGCCATAGGGGAAGTTGAATGGCAATTCTATTTCGTATTGTCTCCTGTCTACAATAAATAAATAAATTTAAAGTATTGCCAAAAAAATGAAAGCTAATGAGCCAAAGCTTTTTTGCAGTGACATTAGCAAGAGCGCTTTAAATCTTCAACCCATGAAAAATATATAATTTTTAAATATTGCTAAAAGC
The DNA here is from genome assembly GCA_028583015.1 of Wollemia nobilis. Lineage (NCBI taxonomy): Eukaryota > Viridiplantae > Streptophyta > Pinopsida > Araucariales > Araucariaceae > Wollemia > Wollemia nobilis. Next base: position 10,771,089 of record JAQPPZ010003784.1, on the reverse strand, counting down.
CCACAAGCTAAGCAGCTAGATATTTCTGGTTGTGATGTCAATAAGGAGCTTCAAAATATTTGGTTTGGAAAGAGGTTTGTAGGGCATAGAGTATCCATATCATAAGGTAACCATGTCAAAAGCCCAAACATTTACAAGGTAGTATAGAATCTAGAACCCTGACAATTTGAAATTAGCACTGAGAGCCAAGGAAATTATAACCCCAACAATTGGAAGCTAATAATGTCAAAATCTTGGATATTTACAGGGAAACATAAAAGCTAATAAAGCTTAAACCTTGGCAATTGGAAGCTAACCATACTGGAACCACATGTGCGAGGAAGTATAAAAGAAAATAAAATTAAAGCCCTAACTGGAAGCTTAGATATTTGCAAGGAAGCATAGAAGAAAATGAAATTAAAGCCCTAGCCGAAAGCCTTTGCTGGAAGTCCAAATATTTGCAGGAAAATACAGAAGCAAGAAAAACTAAAAACCTTGGCAATTGGAGATTAGTACCTAAAGCCTAAACATTTGCAGGTAAACATAAAATCCAACAGAATTAAATCCCGAGCCAAAAACATAAAATTTGGAAGCCTAGAAATTTGTAGGAAAATGTAAAAGCAATTTTTTTTGAAAAATGCAAGATATTGTCAAAAATGCGAAAATTATCAAAAAAGGAAATAAATTGCCAAAAAATTGCAAAATTCATTGAAATGAGATTGAAAATTTTATTATGCTTGTTATGAGATTATTTGGTCCTTGATGCCCTAGGTGTCAAGTAATTATTTTTACTGCATTAGGATTAGCCCTAGCTTACTAGTATTTTGTGGATGATTTTGGTGCATTTATTCTTGAATGCTTCATTTTATTCTTTTTTTTATGAAAAAAGCAAATTTATATTAAATTAAGATAAAAGCCTTTACAATAAAAAAAAGTGGGTGGGTTAACACACCCCATGGGGAATCAAACTAACCCTCATTGACAAGGGTTAGGAAACAAAGCCACCAACAAAACACAAGTTTACCAATCATGATCATTGATGATCATTACATCAAAGAAAGCATATCATATGGAGTAATGTGCCCTGGCGTGTTGTCCTGCATAAATTGCTAGTGATTATGGGATGGGAATCCACCCCTCTGCATCATGATTAAGGCCTTCAGTACCCATGTCACTCCAACCAACAACTAGCCCAGGTGAAACTGGTTGAACATCATCCCACCCCCAACCTAGCGGGATGAACAAGCAATGTCAACATTAGGCCGCTTCCTGACTGGTGAGGGCTGGGACCAATGCCTATATGGGAGCACTTCTTGCATATGATGGAGGTCAATGGTGAGAGTAGGATCAAAAATGCTCCTGAGAAGAGCGCTCTAGGGGGATCCAATTGACTGTACATGGAGCATTGGCCTAGTGCATCAGAAGAACTTGTAGGTGATCCAACTCCATAGCAACTTTGTTGGCTTGAGTACATATCTGTAGCCACATGTCATTAAAAACTTCTAATTTGTCAACATGAGTAAATGTGACAGAAGGTGTATATTATTTAAAAATAATTATGTTATGGGCCTTCCAAATATGAAAGAGCAGGCTAATCCTGAAAACCTGCCACACTTCAAAAAGTGGGAGAGATAAAGTAAAAGAGTCCCCAAGAAGAGCTTGGGGCCAAGAAACTCTTGCAATTGTAAATGGGAAAAAAAGGAAAGAACCCATTCCCAAGCTTACCTAGATCTTCTGCAATTCCAAAAGAGGTGAGTACAAGACTCGGGTACACCACAAAAAGGACATTTAGGATCAAGAATTCCAAGGTGCTTCAAATGTTCCCCCAAGGGAAGGCCTTGACACAACAAGCTCCACATAAAAAATATTGCTTGGGCTCAACATAAGTAGCCCAAACATTCTGAAATCTAGAATTCCATCTAGTCCTTGTAGAAAATAAGTCCCAATGCTGATTGAGCTTAGGCACTAGAGGAAGATGAGGAGATAACCATTTATACCCCAAATGAGCCTTATAATTAAGCAAAGGAGTGTCAACATGCCATCTCCAGTCTGACCACCAAGGACGCTGCGAGCGCACACCAATCTTGTGCAACATAGAAAAGAGGTGAGAGCAATAACAACATCATAAGTATCTTTATCCGCACCATTCATCTTGAAGGTGCATTTGAACTCATTCCATGGGATCCAATCCCTGGTCTGGTGAGAAAAGAAATCAACTATTGTAACAATACCCTTTTTGAAAAATCGTTGAGCATGAATCCATTGCACTCAAGCTAAGGGAGAACCTTGATGAAGAAACATGAGGGACCACCAAATATTCATAGAATTGATGGATAAGCCTTTATGGAAGCCATCTCCTCTCCAATAGATCCAAGGAGTGAGTTGTTTCTAGGATTTCCATATACTTTTAATAACAAAGGAGCCATAAATCTTAACAAAAATTAGAGCAACAATGAGAGAGGGAAAATCCAACCCTCTCCATGCTCTACGATTTAAGGGAAGACCAGAGGAAATGAAATGTCAAACCAAAACTTTCCAAGCTTCAGCTCCCCTCAGAGCCTTGACCACCCACTTAGCACACAGAGCAATACCTTATCGTCTATAGTCCAGCAGACCCATTCCACTAGATTCTCTAGGAAGATAACAAATATCCCAGGCAACTCTATGAAATCCCTTTGTTTCAGAAGAATTATTCCAAAGAAAATCTCGAAGGAGTTTCTCAAGCTTCTTATAGCAAGCTTGTGAAGGAACCCAACAAGAGGAATAGTATACATGAGTGGCAACTAAAACTTTAGAGCAAATCTAAAATTTACCTGCTAATGATAACTTCTTAGTAAGCCAAAAATCAAGTTTCTTTTCAACTCTTTGAAGCACATAATTCCAAAGTTGAGTAGGGGAGCCTTGAAAGGCAAAAGGAATACCAAGAAACTTAAAAACTTCTCCAGGAGGGATCCAATTCCAATGATACCCTTGAAGCCAAGGCGACATAGGCAAGGGAGACTATCTAAAGTAGGAGGTCTTCCTCCATTGTATGCTAGAACCAGAGGCTGTGCAAAAGGTGTTCAGACAAAATAGAGCATTAGAAATAGATTGCTCCTCTTCCCTTATAGTAAGAAAGGAGTCATCAACAAAGTGACCATTAATAAGTTGTCCCTGATCATTTGAAAGAGCAATTCCTTTAATAAGACCTACAAAGCTTGAGTAGCTAAAATATAGTCGAAGGCTTCAGCAACAAGCACATATAAAGAGGGAGCAATAGGACACCCTTGTTGAATAGACCTAAAAAGACCCACTACTTTAGACTATGAATTGTTTATATTGAGAATAGTCAAAGCATCTCTGAATAGCATAGCAATAGTCTGAATGAAAATTGGCCTGAATCCTAAAGCTTTGAGCATAGCAAGAATGAATCTCCATTCAATGCGGTCATAAGCTTTCTCAAAATCAATCTTAATAAAAAGCATGTTCTGGTTTGACATCCGGGCCCATTCCATGCCCTCCCAGATAGCCAAAATATTATCGAGGATGTACCTTCCTTGAATAAAGCTAGTTTGCTCTGATCTGACTATCAAAGGAAGAAGAGGCCTAAGGCGAAGAGCCAAAGCTTTGGCAATGATCTTGTAACTAACATTCAACAAAGTAATAGGCCTCCAATTAGTGATCAACTCTGGGTCCCCTTGCTTGGGTATGAATTTGATATTGCCCCTATTAATAATTTCTCCCAAAGAGCCTACTCGAAGAGCCTCTAGATAAAATTTATGCAGATCAGGACCAACTAAGTCCCAAAGACCCTTGTAGAACTCATAGGGAAAGCCATCCAGACCTGGCACTTTATCATTTTCCATTTGAGATAATGCATCCTCTAGATCTTTAAGGGAGAGTAGTTTATCACACCCTACTCTTTGAGACTCTAAAACCTTAACTGGTACAACTACCATACAAGCTGCTAGTGCTTGCTCCCGCTTAGGGGAATAAGCTTGAGCAACAAAAACATTAGTATAGTGCTTGACAAAAGCATCAATCATCTCAGGAAGAGAGGTAAGCCTTATTCCATTGTCTTGAATGGCCTTGAATTGAGTAGCTTGCCTAGGAGGGTGAAGCCTTTGAAAAAATTCTTTGGTGACCCTATCACCAACTTTAAGCCAATGAAGATGGGCTTTAATTCGAGCTCCTCGAGCCTCATAAAGTTCAGCAAGTTTAAGTTCATGCCTCAGCTGGGCAACATGAGACTGAAGTTCAGGATTAAATGGATAGGCCTCAAGCCTGAGAGAAGCTTTGGCAAGCTCATCATGAAGGACAACATTGGAATATCTTCTGAACTATGCCACCTTTTTCCCCAAAGTATGGAGCAAGATAGTTGTACAAAAAATGGCATCATTCCACCATTCTATCCAACCCAACTCTCCAGTAGGTCTAGGAACTAGATTCCAGACTCTACAGATATGACAGACCATGGAAGGGTGTTGAAGAAAGGAAGTATTGAAAAAATTGTGACTTGTAGTGTCTCTGAGGTAGGGATTTCATCAGCACATTAAACATGATGGGTGAATGGTCGGAAGTAGTGGTACCAAGAATGGTTTCCATAAATGGAGTTGAAGCATTTCTCCTATGAAAGAAAAATTGCACATGATCTGAAAGCATGGCTCTATCCAACCTTCTCAGAATTCTTGCATGGCTAGCCTAGAAATTGGACCATGTATACCACAAATTTTTAGGAAAATCTTGAGGAGAAAAACAAGAATTGGGGTCTGACAAACCCAATTTGTTTTTCATGAAGTACTAGGCCTCTCTTTCCCTAGTAGCCCACCGCATGGGAAGTTGTCCTATCTTGTCTATAGGATTTTTAGTCATATTAAAATCTTCGCACATAACCCAAACAATAGGTGGTAAAGAAAAAGCACACCACCACTAGAGGCTACAATGCTCCTGAGCATCATTGGAGGCATAGACATTAATAATGCCAAAATATAGCCCACCAACCTCAAGTAAAACCCAAACTACATGATTGGAGGGGTCCACACCCCATGAGACAAAACTATCTTTCCACCTAGCTTCCAAAAGAATGATAACTCCCCCTCTACCAGGGGAATGATTGGTGGCATAAAAAAACAACCTGGCCAAAGAAAAGGGCAAGTACATTGCAGAATAAAGTCAAAAATCTTAATCTCTTGAAGATAGAGAAAGTCAGGATTACCATAAAACCTGGAGCATAAAGCAATCTCATCTCGGACCAAGTATTTGTGGATTGGGTCCATCAGCCCTCTAACATTCCATGATAAAAAAATCATGGAGATCGATCAAGACTCATATGTCCGACTACATCTTCAGTGTCTTCGAGGTTTGAAAGAGAATCATAAATATTACTGAGAAAATGCTCTTGACCTGCTTTCCAAAACTCTGTTTGATGCCTTTTGTCCTGGTGAACCAAGGAGTCTCCCTAGGGTGGGCTACGGGATCTTCGACCATTGACAGAAGCCCGTTCAGGTTCCATGAAGCTTGAGGAAGACTACCCATTGATATGCAAAACTGGAGAATCTGAAGACTGAGTAGGAGCAGAAGAAGTAACAATTTTGGCAAAGGAAGCACTAGTCGGTGGTACATTAGCAACCATCTGTGAAGCCCTAGCACTAGGTGCCATCGGTTGCGTGGTATGCTGCTCCATCACCACACCATGCCCAGCTGGCATAGAAGACACAAGGGGTTGAGGCGAGCTGCTGGGAGCAACCATAGGGTTTACATTTTTCCCATTCTTACCCTTCTTCTGGACTACCTTCCATTCATCTTGCCCCCCTTTGGAAGCAGGGATAGAGCTAGTAGTAACAAGAGCCACAATCATCTCCTTAGCTTTAATCTTGTCCGCCATTAAAGGATAATATTTTATCTTATGGGCAACTGATTGGCAATGGTAACATGTGTTAGGCAGGTTTATGTAGACAACACGTTGCTTGAACCTATAGTCACCAACTTGGACATCAACAGTCTCCCTGAGGTCTTTAGAAAGATCAACTTTGACACAAAAATGCTTTTGAGGGCGTGAGGCATAAAATTTATCCATTTCACAATAGATAAATTCACCAATGGGGGCCACAAGGTTCTGATAGTAAGGCCAGAGTGGTAGAGGAAGACCAAGGAATTCAACCCAAATCGGAACCCACAAGGAAACATCATTAGTGATCAAAAAATCCTTGGTCCAGGGCTGAAAAATCAACAAGGAGCTATGAACAGACCAAGGCCCATGATTGAGGACCGCTTTGGCCTAAGCAGGGTCAACAAAATGAAACAAAAAACCCTTTGGTGAGGTTCTGGATACCATCAACCTTGACGCCATGCCAAGCTTGTTGGATCCAGTTTCGAAGGAGGGTCTCACCAGGGATGCGACCTAGAAAATACCCTACCAACGTATGGCTTTCCAGCCAAGAACAAGTAGTATTAAACTCACTCAACGGGATAACAACATCTAGAGGAGAAATATTACCTCATGATAAACTTTGGGAATGAACTTTTGTGGTTGCTTGTTCACCTTTAGCGCCATTGCTCCCTTCTGCAGCTTCAACAGAAGTTGGAGTTGTTGATTGAGCTCCATCCATAAAAAAGAGGTTCAATCCACCAAACGACAGAGTAAAGTCGATGAAAGCAACAAAAAAATGCCCTAAGAGGCGTCCCGCACACACTCCAGAGTGGAGAGGTAGTATGGCACCAAGAACTCGAAACCCTAATGCATGCAACTTCTTCCTCTACTTGCTATAATTTTTTTATTTCATTTTATTCTTACATGAATTAGGATAAATTTTGGCTTTTAGTGTTAATTTACTGCTTTATTATCTTCGTTTAAGAATTTTAGTTTATTTAGTATTAATTTGAATAATTATATTAGATATTCCTTTTTTTTTTGCAAAAAGATCTATATTTGTAAAAAGAGCACTAACAATTGACTTTGCAGGTGGTGATGAGTCACATCGTATTTATGGGATAAAGGTGGACTACCTTTGTTAGTATTTAGGTAGGACAACAATGAGTCATGTTGGCCAATGGTTTTGCTTTCCTTTCTTCATCCAATTATCATTTTTTTGCCATCTTTCACGATGTTTTTGCCTCCTAAATTTTCCAAAATTTAAAAATAAAGATAGAGTTGTGATTAAGACATGCGTCCCTCAAATCACATGTCCTAAAAATTAATGATGCCACTAGTGCCACTTTACATGGAAAGCTTGGTCGTTTGATTAATTTTAGGGTTTTTAATGCACGATCATGATTCTAGCATGTTTTTACATAGGGTTCAAATGAAACATGATTTGGATTGACAATTATGATTTTTTAACCCTAAAAAGGAGAAAATTATTCGTCATTCCAATGGGAGAGTTATCTGTTATAAATACCCAATTCACTTCCTCATTTTTTGATCAAACTATCACAAAAAATTTACAAAATATTTTTAGGTTAACATTGCTCTCAAAACACACTCTCTCATCCTTTGTAGGTAAAATCAAAGATATCAATTGTTGGTTCATTGCCTTCCATGAAAGACAAGATGATTTAACAATATTTGCAACCAAAGGTCATATATTACCATTTGAGGATCAAATTCGAAGGTAGTTCAAACCCTCTATGAACATCCTAGGTGTGATCTCTTGTTTCTTACTATAGTGATGTTGAAAGCAAGTTGAAATAGGAGTGAGTATTTTATTATTCTTGTTATGATATTATTTGGTCCTTGATGCCATAGGTGTTTAGTAATTGTTTTTATTGTATTAGGATTAGACCTAGCTTGTTAGCATTTTGTAGATGATTTTTGTTGTAGTTATTCTTGAATGCTTTGTTTTTTTCTTGCTTGAATTATAATAGCTTTCAAAATTTACTATTAATTTACTATTTTGCTTAGTTTAAGCATTATAGTTTATTTGGTATTTATTTGAATAATTATATAAGATAATCCATTTTTCCTACAAAAAGAGGTGCATTTGTAGAAAATCACTTACAATTTACTTTTTAGGTGGTGGAGAGTCTCATCCTTTTATTATGGGATAGGGATAGAATAACTTTGTTAGTCCTTGGGCAGGACAACAACAACCCATGTTGGCTTGTGGTCTTGGTTTTTTTTTCACCCAATTCTCACTTTGCTGCCATATTTTATGATATTTTTACCTCCTAATTTTCATAAAACCCAAAAACAAGGATAGAGTCATGATTAATAGACATTTTGACATGTGTTTCACAAAGCATGCATCCTAAAAGTTGATATTTCCAAGACCACCACTTTAAGTGGTGAGCTTGATCATCCAATTAATTTTAGGGTTTTTGATGTATTATCGTGATTCTGTAATATTTTTACACTTAGGATTCAAATGATGGTTTTTTGTACCAATATTATGACTTTATAACACTTAAAAAGGAGAAAATAATTCGTCTACTCAAAAGGGAGAATCATCTACAATAACTAACCACTTTATTTTCTCATTTTCTAACAAATCTCTCTATTGAAAAGCCTTGAATATTTCAATACAATCAATTAAGTACAAAATAGAGGGCTTCTACCATTGAAGAAGCCTTTCTTCTAGTAAATTTTTCCCCTTTTAAATGGGTGGTGCTCTTAAACTCTAGATTCAATTGTTATCCTATAGGATAGAGAATCTAGCTTTTGTTTTGTTTCCCACACATAAAAGATTGTGGTCTATAGTGTAGAACCATATTTCCCATGAGCATAGGATGAAATATAATTTTAGGATTTCCCAAGATAAGGGAAATCCTAAAATTATTTTGTGTAGATTTATTTTGTCCTCACACGTCACCTTATTTTCAAGAGGCACTTTTTTCAACTTTCAATATTTTACATCGATATGTCCATTTTTTAAATATAATTAAATAGTTTAAAGATAATTTAGTAAGCTTTATTTCAATTGTATTTTTAAAGTTTAAGATTCATTTTAATTTCAATTGATATTATTTATTATAATTTTAATTTTTTTATATGAAAAGTATAATAATTATATTACTTTAGAAAAGAAAGTGGGTGGATAAAAAACACATGTCAAATTCTATATTAGGCAAAGTCATTAAACCAAAACTAGTAAACAAAATTAGACATACTAGAACAACCATGAGTTATTTATGGAGTAAGAGTTATGGATCCAAAAGGAGGCAATGGATCACAGTCTGAGAGGCCTTTACATCCAGAAGTTAGATCTTGAGTGTCTGATGGAGGATCCTAGTCCAAGTTGGTACCTTTTCAGTTGTTTCATCTACCTTGTTATCTTCTACATCCTTCCTTGGAAAGATGATGAGACTATGACAAGAAATTTTTTCATATTTATACCATATATGAGTTTCTCAATCATAAGGCTAAGAAGAATAAGGTGGTGAGATATTCTAGTCCCCAACTTTGTGCTGAGGACTCCTACAAAGAGCTTGTGAAGCCTAATTGTTGTGATTGTGGGACCACATCCTATGTGGAGAAGAGGTTGGTAGGATGCTAGCCACTATGTATGAGGTGTTAACCTAATGGTCTATAAGAGTATATAAATGATCCACCTCCAACACCATCTTGTTCACTTGTACCTAGAACTATAAAAACACATTGATTACAAATGGGTGTCAACATATGCTAGAGAAAAAATAGCCGCATTTTTGTCTTTCTAAATATCAAATAGTAGAGATGATGGTGGCAACTACATCACATCATGAATCATTATTGTTGTGAAATAAAACATTGGTTGACCATATGACACGATAGGATATAGAGAGAAAAAAACCTAAGATATTTAATTATTGTAAATAAAGAATATCAATATTGGGATACCTTTGTCAAGTTTCTCGGATGATATACTTACTTTTGAAATTTTTTAGACCTCTAACATTTCATGAAAGAAAATTAATGAAATATGTTGATCAAGTTACACATCCTCACTATTAAAATTAACCAAAATTCCATAGTTTTTTTGTGTTTGCATAGACTTATGGTCAGGTATATAACTTCCTAACTACATAGTTGGTGTAAAATGTGAATTTTTTGACATAAAATTGTCAACATCCTCCTTGTGGTTTGGGCTATGCGAGCAAATAGTATTTTTTGGAGGATATGGTAGAGAACTTGAGTGACTACCTAGGAAAATATTACACTATCATCCTAGGGAGTTCTATTGTAACGTGGCCTAGCTACCTCTTTTTGTATATTTTCAAAAGGGGGTGGTTGGGAAACTTCCTTCCCCTTGTTATCTTGCTTGGGAGCTTGGTTGGAAACTTGAATCTAAGCCCCAATAAGTTTATATCCTATGGAATTATTGTTGTAGTTACTCTTCTAGTTGCTCATAGTTTTCCATCTCTTCTCAATGAACTAAGGAATAATTGTGTTATCAGACTTTGGAGTTATTTAGCTCTCTAGGTGGCCAAAGGACAATCCTTGATCCTATGCTTAGGGGATTAACATATGAAGCATGTATTAGGTATATTAAGGTATAAAACCGTCTAAGATATACATTGGGTAAAAATATGGATATCAATGGTATCATCGATATCCTTGGAGAGATCTATCTCAACATAAGCCCATTTTTTGAGGGTAAGCTACAATTATTTTTTTGATCCAACATAGAAAAAATTAGCAAGGGATTCCATAATATTTTTGGGATAAGTACATAAAGATAACGAAATTTGATGGAACTCAATCCGAACTAGGACCCACTTGGCACATTCCTTAGAAACAATAAAATCCTAGGTCCAAGGGGAAAATACAAGGATAGGGTTATAAACATACCATATGCCATGTTAATAAATGGCCTAGGCATGCTTCAGTTTAGAAAATCAAAAGAGGAAGAAATATTTGGTTAGGTTTTAAAAACATCTAACCAAACCACATAAGAGAGCCTGAACAAATTGACCCAACCCTTTAAAACACTTTTTTATGGAATTCCACCCATAAAATACCCAACTAGGGTATAACTCTCAAGCCACTTGCATGTAGTATCAAACTCAAGAATGGGGATAAAAACATCCAAAGTAGAGGGTTTACCTTGTGAACCACTTTCGGTATGAACTTTTTTGGCCACTTAAGAGGCGCCATTTGCACATGTGTCCACTCCAATGATACCAACATCAACTGTTGGCTCGTTAGGAAGGGAAG